>JALJEE010002185.1:0-163518 GCA_023231475.1 Seison nebaliae | reverse complement strand
TAAACTCAGATGATCTTTCATTTACGATTACCTAAACTACTTTTAATTTCCTACAATCTCCATAACAAATAGATGAAAAAGGTTGAATATTAGTGGTAAAATTTTCGATTTCAAAAAAATATAACACAGAACTAGAAAATTAGTTTTTCTGAAAAAACTGCGACCTCCCAAAAAAATTGGTTAGTATATTTGTAATCTACGGAAAATTCCGATCTAGAAACAGGTTTCATTTTTGAGTTACTTTTTTTTTGTTGTACAGTGTTATATGTCCATAAACTATTATGATTGACTTGTGGATCGGAGCAGTCTTCAGATATATATTCAGATATTTCGACCACAAGCAAATCAATATAACGAAAAAATTGATAATGAAGGAAAGGTTCATTAGGAAGACAATCTGCTGTTTCCATAGATGCAATCATACTCTTTTTATTCGCTATAATAAATATCCTATTTTTCTTTTTGAAATTAATAAAAGTTGAAATGAATAGAATTCTATTCTAATTTGTCCGCCACTGTCCCTTCCGACATCCAATATTTTTATTATATCGAGGACAATCAAATCATGTCATTCTGTAGGTTTTACATTATAAGATCTCTATAACGCAGAGGAAGCTGAAAACTAATTTTTTCTCTTTCTTGCTTCCGATTTGATATCCATGGTCTATCTCACAACATTCTCTCATGGAGTTCAAACATTTCATTTTCTCATATGATTCGTTTCTCATATGTTAGGCAATCATCATGAAATTTAAAATTATTTTACAGTGGCTTCGTTTCTTTTTCTAAATTAAAAATAGATTAAAATGAGTTGTAATTCCAAGAGTAAGCATTCTTATTAACGTATAAAATTAATATTAAGAAAATTAACACATTATTAAAATGGTTTAAACTCAATAAAAAGAACCTTATTGAGAAGTGTCTCATTTTGCCCCAATGTCTCATCTTGCCCGTCATGACGCTATTAGAAACACTATTCATGTTGACATGTTATAATCAAAATTGTTCATCATTCCCGCTAGTTTGAGAAGCAACATTAGTGAATGGTCTAATTGTTAAAATTGTTTATTTCGACGTATCTAAACTAACGATATATCTAGTCGATTGAAATTATTATAATATTTTCACCTTGATTAATATTTACTTTATGCATACCTATGACGAATGGACATTTTAATTACGTCATTCGAATTGTGTTGTTAAAACAACATGGAATATTATTATCACTTCAATATATTAAGAAAGTACAGAAGTAGAAAATAAGATACCAACGATAATGGACGAATTGGGAAAAAAGAAGAAAGAAAGGAAATCTCAATTGTTGGAAATTTCATAAAATTACTTTTTCAACAGTTCTGTTATTAGACTGATTCCACTTTTGATTGGAGTTCTGGCAGTTCTCACACTTGGTCTGGGTGGTGGACTTGCTGCAGCAATTTCTATTGGTCATTAAAATTTTTCTTCTATATTTAGTTGTATTAGGTGTACATTTCAAAAGTTTAGGTGTAAGTGACACAGACGATGATACAACAAGTTAAACTCTAATTAATGTTCTACTAAATTTAGAAGACCTGATCTTTATTATTCTTTTAGCAACAGTTGTGGTCATTTCGGATACAGTCGAATCTTCGTTTTAACTTTTCTTGATACCTTTGATTTCATTAATTGATTTAGAGTCAGTTTGAATATCGGAAATACTTCAACTAGTTTAAGAGCTACTACTTTAACAACACCAAACACGGAATCTGTAAATACTGTTCAAGCATCTTCATCTAACGTAGAAGTTACATCAGAAGATCCGATTGTCTCAAGTGAGCCTTCGAGCCCATCACAGTTAGCATCATCAGATTTAATTATGCAAAATATAATTAGGTCTTTCCTTCCCATTATTTTATTTCCAAAATATGTATTTCATTTTATTAACTACAATTTTCTCTCAAACATTCACTAATAGATCGACAGAAATACAGGAGCAAACAACTGGTAAAACAATGCAAGATCTTGGTACGAGCACAAAAGAATCATCAACGATAACATCAGAGATGGCAAAAACATCCAGTTTAAATTCTATATTCTTCTTCATCATTAATATGTTATAAAAACAGAGAATGTTCCAACTAGTTCATCTGTAAAGACTACTAGTTCAGAACTAGAAACAACAGTGAACAAAGAATCAACAACAAACGTTAATGTAAAGAGTAGTAGCACGGCAACAACTGAAGGTAGTAGTACAAATACGGAACCTGTGACATCAGAAAGTACTGCTACAAAAATAACTACAACAGGAACTACAATTTCTAGTGAAAATACAACACCTGAGAATACTGAAGAAACTTCTAAGGATACTACGAACCAAACCACAGAAACGACTACCAAATTAACCACAAAAGACACTACACAAAGTACTACCCAAGAGACTACTAAACCAACAACAAAAGGAACAACCACTCCAACTTCAACAACTATTGCAGGTTTTAAAAAAAAATTAATATTATTGGTTGAATACAAATTTAATCTTTATCGAATATTTTTTAGACGAAGGCGTATGTTAGATTTAGATGATAGTTATAACCAACTGTTTTTACTCTACTTTCATAGTTCCAAAGAACTGCGGAACATCAGGAAGAACGAGCAGAATCGTCAATGGACAAATTGTAACTGATAATTCAATTCCTTTTATTGTATCGCTTAACATCAAAACGAGTGCAGGCGAGCAATTGTGTGGTGGCAGTATTGTGAATTCAAATTGGATAGTCACAGCAGCCCATTGTTTTGAAGGAATGTCCGAGTTAGTTAGAAGATATTCCAAAGATTTATATAATTACTTAATTCCTTCAGTGCAGAAGTTAAGAACTCCGAAGTGGTGATTTCCGATTTGGATTTGGTGGAAGTTGACACGGGAGAAAAAAAAATAAAAATTGAACAAGGATTTGAGGTTAATTATACTTTTTTGATAACTTCAATAATTTAAAATTTAAAAGCATCCTGATTATGAATCATCGGACACTAACTTATACAACGACATTTATCTAATAAAAATCGGTGAAGCAATAACTTTCAACGATAAAGCACAACCAATATGCATAAGCGATGATAGACCATCTGAAGGTGAAGAAGTAACAGCAGCAGGATGGGGAAGGATAGATGTCCGTTTGTAATTCTATAATTTATATCTTATTATATTTCTCTTATGACACAGCGGCAGAAGGAGAAATTTCTGAGAAGTTGAGGAAAGTTACATTTCCTATTCAAGCGGATAGTGTCTGTGAATTAGAAGCTAAGGAAACAGCAGTGTCATTCTGTGCTGGAAACCCAGATGAAGAAAAGGATTCTTGTAAAGGAGACAGTGGTGGACCATTATACAAGTTTGAGAACGGCATATTTACACTAACAGGAGTTACAAGCTATGGTGTAGATAACACTTGTGGTGGAAAAGGAATATATGCTACTGTCTCTGTATTCAAAGCCTGGATGAAAGAAACAATGGAAAACAATCAATAAAGTACAATTGAATAAAATTTATCAGATTTTGCATTTTTTTAAAATGCTGAGTAATAATTATATAATATAATATATATAAAGATATCTTTCGTAATTGTATAAAATTTAATCTTATTTGTTTTAATATTTACCTAATAATATTATTTGTCTTTAGTTAACATTATCATAGAACATTGCTCTTCAATCTTTTCATTTTTAACTTCGCGACGGCTTTTTTTGATTTTTTCGAATTTCTTTGAAATTAATTTATGGAAATTTCCCGCTACAATGCGACAACAATATATAAAATGATGATCTAATAAATAAAATGTAAACACTTACAAATATCTTTATTGTTCATTGCGAAAACTTTTTTCGTTATAATGTTCGAAGATGTGAAAAAGATGTCAAGTAGTCACAGCATTATGTGGAAACATTATGATGAAAGAAATCGAAGCAACAATTTTAGCTGTTTGTATTATTTGTGGTTAAAAAAATTGAGCTCCATACCTGACATAATGCAGAAATGAAAGGACATACGTATTACACAATACCATAAGGATATCGATCTTGATAGAAATAAAACCATTCGATATGGAGTTTACGTATTTGTTAAATTGTTACTTTCGCAAACAGTCGTTTTTGAAAAGCGGCTTTTCAATATTTCTGATTTGGTTATCAAAAGACGATTTGAATTTTTTATTTATTTTAAAACTATTGGCATAGGAAGTAAATTATTATTTAGTTTATGTTTACATCACACTATTTCATTTGTTTGGGATATTCTATATTATAGAAAAATAATCTATAATATGTTTGTGATGATGAGCCCAAATATTCTCTTCATATAATGTAGAGTGTAACTATTGTAACTTTTCGATTATTTATTGTTTATCTCTTTAAATGTATCCTTGAATTAACTAGAAGTTCAAAGTTTACCTCTAATTCTCAATACTCTCCAATTTAGATTGTCGTCATGATAATAAATCTTTATTAAAAATATAACTATTTGTATGCGTCAAAGAATTAGTAATAAATGCAGAATTTTTAAAAGAATATGAAAAACGAACAATTCAATTTTGGAGTATGGGGAACCCTGACAATCGCTAATTGGCTTTTTGATTTTTGTCGTCCAATAGTGATGGTTAGTTGAGAGTATTAATGTTAAAATTTATCGCTCTAGATTTTGACAGCAAAATGGTTTCCCTTGAATCGACCAAGTTTAGGAGATTACTTCCATATGGCATATAATGTGGTAGTTGGAATGTGTCTTTACAAGGTATATTAGAAATTTAATTGTTTAAATAACCACTTTTATTTTAATGAGATGTGGTCTCCGTCTGAAGATAAAAACAAAAATTTACCGTTGAAAAGAATGTTTAAAATTGGTTTAGTCGCCGTATTTGTAATGGGTGCTTCGATCCATTTGGTAGGAGATTCGATCAATCACAGGTTGACGATGGAAGGATATGAATTACATAAAGATGTTCGTTCTAATCAATTTATGTCAAATCAAACTGAAGCGATGGTTAACTTTTAAAATTTGTTTATTGAAAA
The DNA here is from genome assembly GCA_023231475.1 of Seison nebaliae. NCBI lineage: Eukaryota > Metazoa > Rotifera > Pararotatoria > Seisonacea > Seisonidae > Seison > Seison nebaliae. Next base: position 158,481 of record JALJEE010002185.1, on the reverse strand, counting down.
ATAATTTCATGTTACAGATAGAAACATTTGAATTGCTCTATTTTTATGATGAAATTTTTGGACATAATCTTTGGTTAATTATTTCATTTCCTTATTCTTTTAATTTAAAAATTTCTATAATAATGTCTCTAGGTATTTTGCATACTTTCTTGAATTCTTTCTTTACTTTAATACGAATTGTTTTTCAAATAAAGTTTCAGATTCAAGTTCTAATTACAGTTAGTTTTACATTTACCATTTGAAATATCAATTGAAATTTGATTTATTCAAATTTTATAATAAATATAATTATATTTCCAATTCTTCTGCTATTTCTTGAACTATAATTTATCAATATTATGTTCGTAATATGTTATATCTCATAAATTGTTTCTTGAAATTCGTAGGTCTATTCAGTAATAAATATTATTTCGTTTTCGTCGTCATCAATGCATTATATTATCTGTTTGAAAATTATTTTTATTATTTGTATTTAATTTTCGTTATATATCTGAAGGTATTTGGTAACCGAGGGGCAAATCATCATCTTATTCTCTTTCACATATATTTGCATGAGAATTGCTGATGTGAAAAAGAGGTTATCTAAACAACATATCAACCAAAATGGAAAATTTATGATTGACTTTTTTAAATGGACAATTCTATTTCTGATCGTTTGGAAAAGTTGTTTCCAAGGTGAAACGCGATTGTATGAGAAATATAAGGATATGTGGATATTCTTACCAGAACCATGGACTTTACGCTCGTTATATTTATCAGATTCATCTATCAGTTTTATAGATGTCATCAAAAATTCATTAGGAAACTTCATTCCTATTGTATGTTGCACATTCGCTTGGCAATTTATTTAATTCCAAATAAACCAAATTATGTACATTAGGACGTTCTTAGGAAGTAAATGAAAATGAAAAGAATTAGTTAAAATAAAATCAATAAGCTTAATTCATCTAGTGGAAACACAGTTCGTCATGTTGATCAAAAGACGAGAAAGCAGTGGATGAAGATAAAGAAGTAAATTGGAAAACATTAAATATGATTTTTCTTATATTAATATATAGATCGCAAACATTTTACGTTAGATTTTACACTTACACAATAATACATAAATAAGATAAATGTTTAAAAATGGTTGAAAAAATAGAAGGGTCCAATAATAAGAAAAGGAATAATCGACAATTACTCGGAAAAAAAGTAGAAGTATTCAACGAAATAAAGAAAAGGAATAGAACTGGATTAGAAAGAAGAATTTATTCTAGTCTCTGTAAGTATCTTCAAGTAAATGGAAAAATATTTGGAATGATGATGATACGAATAAAAAGGTATAAAAAACTACATCAAATTTTATGAATAAAGAAATCGATTAAAAAGAAATAAAATTATTTCATCAGTTAAGAAAATTTTTATAGAAAAATTGTTTTCTATTTTTATAAAAACGTTTTCGAATTATTTTTCATTCTATTTATTGTCTTTAATAAAAATCGAAAAATAAAATTTTGCACACTATTTTGCCACTATTTAATATAATTAAGCCATTAATTATAAGAGATCTATAATGATATTTTTAAATACTCAGCTTTTTAATTGGAATCGAAAAATATTTTATTTCATTTTTTACTTATCCACAAATTTCAATTGCAGTACAGACGAAAATGGATATTATGAAGCATGTGGAACCCATTAACCAGATGGTCGAAGAGAAAATTGTGGTAATTTTTTTCATTTTATTGCCTTTGTTCCATTAAATTTGAGATCAGGATTCGACTCAATTGGGAAAGATTCTGGATGAATTACAGAAAGCGAAAGTTGATCGTAAATCCTTACAAGTTAGCCAATTTCCATCATTCCAATTGTGATATGTTCAGGCATCTGGTTTGGGAGTAAAATTGAATTTACTTTACAAGACGAGTACTGATGAGAAAATAAGGAAGAGCATTCAAAATACATTCCGTGCATGGAAAGAACAGATAAGTTAATATAATATTATATATATAATTTTTCAAAAAGAATTTGCCAAACTCATTTTTCTAAGTTTGCGTTATAAGACAAATTTATGTGTAAATTTATCTATGAAAATTCATTTTCTAAATATTTGGTAAGACAAAATATATGGAAAACATTTAATTAAAATTTAATGTGAAGAAAATTGAAAATTTATTTTTAGAAAAAACAAGAAATGAAAAAAGAAAAGTTGTTAATGATCATTCGTCGGTACCATCGAGTGATCAACCAAAGAAAATGAAACAGGAAATTGAACCGGAGGAAAAAAAAAAAGTTGAAAAAGTAAGTACAACGGAAGATGAAGAGGAGTTGCCATTCGTTGAACCGCCGAGGTAATTGGAAATTTCTTTCATTTAATTTCTCATCTTTTCTCTCAGAAATACATTGAGAGACAAATTGATCGATTCGATGTTGAAAGATAATGAAATTGTTACAGATCGGAATAATATCAGAAAATTAGCTGCTGAAATCGAAGAGAAGATTTACACAAAATTCCCTACGAAACAACAATATTATCGATCAGATATTATGAGTCGAATTAGCAATCTGAGAACGAATAAAGGTCTTCGTGCTGACGTTATTGCTAAAGTGATTTCTGTCGATGATTTTCTCAAAATGACACATAAAGTTTCTGAAATTTTTTTCATTTGAAATTGGAAAGATTTTTTTCTTCAGGAAATGGCAACCGAATCACTGAGAGAAGAAAGAAAAATTATGACGAAACAAAGTATAGATCAATATCAGATTGCTGTACGTCAAGGAACTAAGACGAATGTGCTCAATTGTAAAAAGTTTCATTTTTCATTAAATAAATTTCATGTATTATTTTTTGCAGATGTCGTTCGAATAACTGTTTTTATAATCAAGTTCAAACAAGAAGTGCTGATGAACCAATGACAACATTCGTATACTGTGCAAATTGTGGATTCCGATGGAAAGTTCAATTTTTCCTCATATCTCCCAAATTCTCTAATCTCTCCATATTTGTAGTTCAATTAATTAAAAAAAAATGTTTAAACAAAACAATTACATTTTCTTTAAATTTCTTCTCCAACACATTTAAGTTTTCTTTCACACAATAACATTTTCCTAACGGTCGAAATTAAGAGTTGTAATATTCAACTAATTCTCGGCTATTGGTCGAAGAAGGAAAAAGTAGTCATTGAACTTGGAAACGGTTTGTGATGAAATTTCCAACGGTTAATTTTATTAAATAAATTTACTGATATTGATCGTGAGAGAGAATGACGTTTGTTCAATATATTTTTATTTTGTCTCTTTTTTCTTTCGGAGAATCTCTCGATATAAAGTGTACTCGTTCTGGATTAATATTGAGAGGAAAAGTGGGTTTATTTAGAGAATTTGAAGTTGAAGATCGATGTATTGAACCGTCGATCGATCCGTTTCTTATTCATAAATTCTCCATAATTTTTATAACAAGAAAAATTGAATTTAAATTGAAAAATGACGGAAAATTGGAAGATTTCTGTCAGACGAAACAAAAAAAGAATTTTCACGAAATAAAATGTTTCAGAGAATGTTCTTTAATGATAATGGAAAAGGATGAACTTCTAAAGGAAATATCTATTCGACGTTTAACTCATTGCATCGATTGGATGGTGACAATCGATTATTTTACTAAATTTATCGAACCGTTAGATGACAGACTACACAGGAGAGGTAAAAGATCAAATCAATTATCATTCTCCCAAAACAAAATTGAAATTGCTCGATTTTATATTCAAATACGACATTGGCAAGCTTCCATGCTCTCAGTTGATAATGACACATATAACGCTTATTTACACGGATTGACACCGAGAATGAAAATCGATGTAATAAAAGGAAATATCGTTCATTTGGATTCTCTCTTATTATGGAATGGTGGACATCGACATTGGCTAGGTCTAATTTATTTCGATGATCACATAAGAGACGTGAATCATTATTTCTGGTTTGGTGTCATCAAATTCCGTTTATCCATCGACTCCTCGTCATTTTTAATGGAACATTGTGAAATTAATAAATTTCAACAAATATATTTAATTGTTCCAAATGGATTATTTAATTTCGAATCGAAGAAATCTTCGAAAGAAATCACAACTCAATTAATTAAATATCAATATCTTGAGCAGTTTCAACGTTTACAATTCGGATTGACACTTTACCAGAAATTATTCAGGAAAACTTTATTATCTAGAATGAAAACGAATATACCGAAGAAAGTTGATGGAGTAAATGAAGTTATCAATATATCTAAGAATTTGAGAAAAGAACATTTGGATATTGAGAAAAAGTTGAAGGGAACTGGTGGAAAATTTATTCGATTTAGCGATCAATTTATTGTTGCTTTTATCGAATATCATTTGATTTTTCATGTTCCGTATAGTTCGAAACAATTGAAAACTGCAGATTTATTTGCGAAAAATTTTAGTTTAGCTCCAACTATTTATGGATATAATTTGGAGTCGATATTACGTAAAAATGAAACATTATTATTCTCCGATATATTATTAATTGATAAAATTGAAAAGTTTTTCATTCTGACAGCTAATGAATTTCTTTTCATTTTTAAGGGACTTGAATTGAAGTCTATTTACCGTTTATCGGAAAATAATATTTTTTGGCTTTCTATTCGATGCACATCAATTCAACATTTTATTATTGCTCGAATTTTAGATTATGATAATTCCACCGAATCTTTCCATCTTTATAATTATCACAATAATGAGTTTTTAAAGAAAATCACTGAAAACGAAGTAAATAAATTCGGTCGTTCTCCTCAAATGTTCATGGTGGATTTCAGTACATTCTTAATCCTCACCGAAAATGGAACTTTATTTCATTTGAATACTCATTTCAATATCTTTTATCGATGTATTTGGGCAGGAGATGTGATTGATCCAATTATTTTCAAATTAGAAATTCAGGATATTCGAAATATCATAATTGTTGGTAAAGTATCAGGAAGTATGTGGAAGTTATTTAAAGTGAAATATATTAACAAAAATCGATGTCGAATTATTGAAGTTCCTAGTTCATTATATCAATCATCGACGATGACATCTCTCGATATTTTTCTGGATGGGGAAAATGCTTTACAGATCATTTCTGGGGAAGATGACAATTGGAATTTTACCAAAACTAATTTCATAACTCATAATCCATTACACATATATGATAGTTCATCAGTTCAATGGATTAATAGTCGAACGATTGATAACAACATTGATGATATTTCTCTAGATATCAATGATGAATTTCGAATAGAAGTTGAATCGGAAGTAGAAGTGAATATTATATTCGACTGGTTATCTGCTCAAATCAGTCACTCACAATTTGTTCAATTGAAAACCTTCTCCTCAATAAATTATTCAGATCGTTCGATATCATACAAGAGATTAATAATAGTCCAATCAATTATACCAAAAAAATGCCAAGAATTCTTTTCTACTTTGAATGTTAATAAATTGATAAAAGAAAAAATAGAAACATTTGAAAATGATGAAAATGGTGAATGTTTAAATATTCTGATAAGAAAACATTTAATTTCTGTTCCAGTTAATTTGAACATTGTCCAATTCTCCAGAATGGAAATCGCTCCAATTATCCAGAAACGTATTCACATCACTTGTGATAGTAAACGACGACTAATTGTTCGACGATTACTCATCGTCAATGAAATAACTGAAGAAACATTATTTATAGGAAATAAAACTTCTCAAAATGGTGACAAGATTGTCAATTTCATTAATCATTATTGCGATAAAGAATCATTACCTGACTATATTTCAGTTCCAAAATATGCATTTAAAAATACCAGAAACGATAATAAAAAAGTATTCTATGATAAACAAATGTTTGGATGTCCAGTTTCTATTAGTGCCAGTTATAAGATACGTTTCCTTCTCGGATTGATAGAAAAATCGACGGATGGTATCGAACGTTTAGTTGACAGTGAAATCACTTCATCATTCTTCATTCAAGAAATTAATGGTCGTTATGACTTCTTCCCAAATGAAACGACATTAACGAGCGGTTGTCGTGCAGCACCAACAAACCACACCGAATATTTCGATTCGACTTTAGCGTATGAACAATTATATTGTCATTCCGAAATAAATCGACCGAAGAATAATGAAAAACCACGAATTCGACCATTCATCATTTATAATTCCACTCACAATTTTGTAAGTTTCCCTAAACCTTACATTCCTGGTGTTTACATGTTTAACATTAAACTCGTCGATCCATTATACTCTTTATGTGATTATGAAACATTTTTTGCTGTTGACGTCCACCAAGGTGTCTTCCATGCGGAAAGTCTTTCTACTGTTCGCAATACAGCCAAATTTATGATAGTTCTAATCGCTTCCATCACCTTTGGATTATTGCCACTCACTTATGTTCTCTATCGAACGTTCTTCATCGAGAAACATAAATTCCGTTTAAACAAAGAAACTGAACGATATCTCCAAGGTTATCATATGCAATATGAAGATTAGTACTTATTATATTATATTGTATGGTATTGTTGTATTAGTATTGAACTTTTCACTTTGAGATTACTAAAAAATTAATATTTAATTTTTAATCATTATTAACTTTAATTAAATATATTTTAATTTTAATATCTTTAATCTTTAATTTTAATAATAAAGTTTATTCGTAACTTTAACATATCCATAGTGAACTATTGTTCAAAGAATCTTTAACTTATAATATTATCAGTACAAAATATCACCAATAGAATGTCCGGAAATATCTTTCTTCGTGCAAAAACATTTTTGTACATTTTGCACTACATGGGAAGTTGATCTTTGAGTTATTTGAAGAATCCCTATCCCTCGCAATTAAAGCGTGAAAATTTAAATCATTTATTAAGTTTAAAATTGAACAACAATGATAAATTCGAAGGTGAGAGAGATGATAAGGTGAATAACATAAATTCAACTTTCAAATTATATTCCAAAGTTTCGAAAAATAGAAATTGAAAGAAAAACATCGTTAATAGAAATATGAAGAGTTTAGAGTCTAGACCAGGGATTTTCATTAGAAAGATTTTTTATGTATAGAAGAATAATAATATGAATAATGCTAAAAAATATTTTTTTTAAGATTAATTTATAGAAGCTTAGAATAACAATGATATACTTGCTAATTTAAAGACTTAATTTTACAATTTTATTAGATGGTTATCAAGAGGTTTTCTTTGGAGGTTTTTCTCTCTAACTCCAATACAACCTTTTTCAAGAGAACTATGAATATAATCCATGAATGCAAAATTATAAGGTTCGATTCCATTATACGAAAAACTGAATATTAATCCCAAATATATATATATATAGGGTGAGTTTAGGTTTTAGTTTTTACGGTTTATTTTATTTTTCAAAAATGTTAAATTAAATATAGGATAGTTAAGTTTTTAACTATATAAACTGAAGTGATTTTGTTGTTTATTTGTATAAGAATAATCCTCTTGTACGGTAGGCAAAACCAAATCGTCAAGCTAGTCAAGTGATATGTTTACTGAATTCTTTAGAAAGGAGAAAAGGATGGATAAATAATAATATTGAGTTTATAAAGAAGAAAGGAAATAGGGGAAATGATAAACCGAAGCACCACCACAAATGAATAGAAGATATGAATAAGTAAAACTTTTTTACAAAAAAAGGACATGAAAATTATTTTGACTGGATAATTGTGAATTAACATGAATAATCATCCTTTTAATTTTGAGTAAAGAATCTATGAGATTTAGGATTAACATAATATAATGAGTGATATATATTATGCGAGATTCTTATCGGAAACTAGTGATAAATTGTAGGATTGTAAAAATTGTGTGACAAAGGGATTCATAAAATTCTGATTTAGTTCATTATTACTATTGTTCTTGTTGTTATCATGGAAAGGATTTGGGTCGGTTGATTGTTTAGATAATTGTTTTAGCCATTCTTCTTCATCAATTGATTCAATAGAGTTGTGCTCGTATTGATTCTTCATTTGATTACCATCGTTATCTGTTTGTTGAGGAGAACAAGAAGAATAATTGATATTGCCAATTTTCGGATTGATCATCGAAAGAGAGAACGGTGTGGAAATATTGTTAGATTGAGGAGAAGCGGACGAAGTGATTAAAGACGATTGGTGATCATTCAACTGTTCGTTCCAATCCAAATACGTTTTGAGGTTGTTGTTTAGTTTAGATGTTTGGAACGAATTATTCTCCTCGTTCTCCGATTGATGTTGAGAGTGTGAAGGTGTCGGAGATGTATTTCTTGGTATTTCTTGTGCCAAATGATTGTTCAGTTCATTATTTCTATTCATCATCATAAAATGGTCATTAGTCAAAGTCAAATTATTTGTATTATTATTGTTATTGTTATTGCATTTATCTGATTCATTGTTGGGGGTGGATTTCTGATGATCATTTTGATTAATGTTCTCTATATCGACATTGTTTCTGTAAGTTAAATCTTCTTTCCGTTCATTCTTATTATCATCTTTATCACCATTATTCTGATCGACATGATTAGTATCATTATTGTTGTTGTTGCTGTTGTTATTATTATTATTATTATTATTATTCAATGTCATTAAATAATCGTTAAAACAGTTCACTGGTGTTGTACTTATAGAATTCTTCAGAAAGTTAAGATAAGCATTACTATTGAACATTGAGAAGATTGGTGATGAGAAACCGGTCGAAATTGTTGAATTTAATTCGCCCACAACACTACTAATGGTAGTGGAGGTGGTGGTTTGAGAGGATTGATTAAAATCGTTCAATAAATAACTATTAGACAATTCGGGTAATTTGAGAAAATAGGAATCATTCAAAAATGGAGTGCTTCCATGTAATAAAGATTGATTTAATACTTCAATATTGTTATGTGCATCATTATTTAGACTATTATTTGCTGTTGAAAATTTTGTTGCCGTATGATTCCAGAATTCTTCATTAATTTTATTCCCATCGTTTTGCTTCTTTGATGAACGTTTAGCCTTTTTCCCGTAGGTTCCTCGATTATTACAATTCGATTGATTCGTCATTAAATTCGAATCACATGTATTGTCATTCGTTGTTCTGCTTCCTCCATTCGAAGTGAATACGAGATCACTCGCATTTCTTTTACGCCATTTCGTACGTCTGTTTTGGAACCACACCTGTTTCAAATGAAGCGATATAATTAGCAAATAATATTGATAAATGGAAATGGAATGGATGGGAATACTTTTTTAAATTTCTTAATTAATTTTCGATTAAACATACCGAAATTAATAGAAGAAAGATGAAGAGAAAATAAAAGTATCAACAAACTTTCACTTGTCCCTCAGACATATTTAAGGAGAATGCTAAGCGAGCTCTTTCAGGACCGGCGAGGTATTTCGTTTTCTCAAAAGTTTTTTCCAACGCAAAAATTTGATGTCCGGTGAATGTCGGTCGAGTGTTCTTATTCGACGTCGTTCCAACAATCGTGCTGGTCGTCGACACAAACGTATTGCTGTTTGCATACATTTGGGAATCTGATATTGTGAACTGCTCCAAACTCTTATTTTGATAGTTCGCTAATGAGAGAATGTTAGTTCTTTCTCAAATCGATTAATTTAGATAATAAAATTGAGAGATTATTCTTCTATAAATTCGATCTTTAACAGAAAGGAAAGGTTGAAATGTAATGGAATAAGAAAGTTTGACACTCAATTCCTGAGACAGAATGAGGTAAATAGAAAGCAATTAAAATACAATGTGTTACATAATTTTTCTAATAACAGTTTACCTCTGAATACTAAATGACATTAACACTCACACCTCATCGATTATCGAATTGTGTAAAATGAGGAAAAGTTCTCTTTAACTATCTTCTTTCCATCCCTCAAATGTGTCAAGAGAACCTCCACTAGTAGATAATTCTAAATGTTTTTTGCCTTTCTCCCAAAATTTCCAACGAACCAATAATCCAGTTTTCCTAGCCAATGGAATTTACCAATTTCCACAAATAAAAAGTTTCTTTTCGCCAATTTTCCTTTACGTTTCTCATTACTATCTATAATATTCCAAAGTATCCACAATAAAGTTAGTTTTGAATTTTATGTTAATTTCCTAACGAACTTACTAGTTGGGTGTTTAAAGTTTCTACCGCAAACTCATTGGAACTAGTCAACACCTAAATATTATTATTTTATAATCATTCATGAATAAGAAGAATATCTGATGGAGATAGAATAGATTCAATTTTTGTTTTCGGATAGCACATCATTTGATTGATTAGGAACAATGACTAGTAGAGAATAGGAAAAAGAAGATAATTGATCAGTCTTCTGAAGTGAAGTGCATAGAAATTATTTACATATTACTGACAGACTTAGACACAGATGTACAATGTTTATCTCATTAGATAGTAGCCGCCATTCGGATGAAATTGCCGGTGGTGTTCCAACTTACAACTTCATAACTATGTCCATAAATATCGTTGAAAGAAAAATGAAAGAAGAATGATATTAATCGCTCAATTACTAAGAAACGTATAAACAAATCGAAGATCTATTTCTTTATTAATATATAACTTCTCTATTCTTCTGAGTCGTTTGAGTGTTTCACTAGTTCTTTAGGTATGAGAGCTATTTACTTTTCGACTGCTTCTTTTTCTCTATTTTCATTTCATTTAAACTCTAATTGAAAAATGATAAGAATATTTTCCTTCTACTTCTTCATCAACCATCTCATAATAACAATTATTCTTAATATCAACTCAAACAATAAACATCGATAATACCTCATTTCAATATGTCATTGGGGCAACATATCGTCAATGGAGAATGTGAGTCATTGTTCACAATCATCCTCACAATAATCGGAAACAAATGATGACTCAATAAAATTAGTCTTCTCTTCTACTTAACCATTCGTTCTCCTAGTTACTTCAACGAAAACGAAAATAGTAAACGCTGACATTACTGTAAATAATGTGTATGATGATGATGATGATGATGATGATGTGAGAATATTAGGTCGTATCCGTATCCTTGTTATGATCGCATCATCACCTTCAACGTTACCGCTAATGAATCCATGTGATCTTGTCACGGAAAGTAGTTGCAAACTTCAATCATTTTGAGAACAACCAACCAAATCAATAAGTTTCTTTCGCTTAACACTTTCCTCCTTTCATAAATGTTTGGAGAAGAAAATGTTTCGATTTCCTTATTTTTTCGCCGCCCTCCTGATTTCTTAAAAATCTACTCTCCCTCCCACCTAATCTTTTTTCTATTAGACTCTCTCCAATTTCTCCAAAGTAGAAGAAATCGACACTTCAACTCAGTTCCGTTAGAGGAAACAATCGAATAATAAAAGTTACTCGTCAGCTAATAATCGGAGGGATAATAAGAAGTCATAAGTCATGAGAGAAATAGAAGAATGAAAGAATATTCTCTTGAAAATTAAATGATCAAATCAATTCCCATATTTAATTTCATTTCTTCAAACATTCTTTCTGTTATTCCCTCCTGATGATTAGAGTGGAATATTGCTCATCTCTCCAAAGTAAGCCACTGAAGTCGGGAGAATGTCGCACTTCGACAAATGAGTATTTCATTTGATTTCTTCTGATTTTCATTCAATCAAAATCTCATTATTTACATTGGGAAATGGAAGGAAACTATATCGAACGGAGGGGACACTAACATGGAATAAGACGAGCGAATTTAGAAGAATAACAGAAAGTTAAGTAAAACGAAAGAGAACCGAACACGCGCAAGCACAGAAAGAGAGAAAGGTAAGAAAAAGTAAATGATTGCAATACAATATTCAACTACATCTGGTTTCCTCCCATCAACATCATTATCATCCTCATCAGCAGCACAACCATCGTCATCATCATCGCTTAAAGAATGGAAAGAAGAAGGAATCATCATGATAATTTTTATTTGACAATTTATTGTTGTTCAACATCAACATCATCATTATCGGAATGATCATCCTTATCGTTCACACAGTATCATGATGATCATCTATTTCGTTTGGAGAATTGAATGACTGTATGTCTCGTTCATTTGTGCTTTTAAATTGTCGTACCTTTTAAGTTGTCAATTCACTCTTCTTATTTGTTTCACGATCTCAATTTATTTTCTTTCCTTCCATCCACACCAATTTCAAACAATAACAATAACAATAACAATAATGAAATTAAAAAATTAACTATTTTTTATCGTTTCTACTTCCAGTCGCTTTGATATTTCTAACAATTTTCGACAATTCGAACTCAATTCTTTTAATTCCTTTCCAAAATAAAAAATTATTAATTAGTTTAAATTCAACTGGATAATTTATTATAATTTCTCAATAAGAACATTTTGTCGAATGATTTTCAAATAATAATTTATTAGAAATATTTATTGGAATAATTTAATGAGATACTAAACAGTTGAATGTAAACGAAAGAACATACACCATTGATCATTAGCTTTTCTTAGCGTTAAAATCTCTTTATCTGTTCTCAGTTAAGAAGCGACAAATAATTTTTGGATGATCCCAAAGAGAATGAGAAAGAAAGAAAAATTTGGAGAGTGAACCCATCTCATTCATTTTATGTTCAAGTGCCTTGATAATTTCATGTTGTCGTTTTACTGTAAAATGAAATTTCATTATGAAATTGAAAATAATTAGAAAATAAAATGGAGAAAAATTGAAAGAATAATGAGAAATGGAAATTCCCATTTTCATTCGTTCATATATTCCAATTTGTTCTTCAAACTCTCAAAATTGCCCTTCTCTTCCAGATTCAGTTTGTTACATAAATCTAATTTTTTAATTTCTTTAAAAACTAATTCAAATTCTTTTTTGTCATTTACTTTCCCATAATATGTCAATAAATTACGAAGATGTACAGCGACCGAATCAATATCCCGTTGATAATAATAATGTTTTATCAACATCTCCAACAATGGTAGTCCACGTTTATACGCTCCACTTCGTAATCGGTCCAAATAACTGGAAAAAACTGTTGATAAAAGCATTTTGTTCGAGGAATCCTTCTTCCCATGACATAATAGTCGTGGAATTGACATATTACATCTCCAATTAATAAGTGAATAATCGTTCGAATTTATAAGAACTCGAGATTCTGTTTAATGTTCGTCACTTGAATATAAGTTGAAAAAAAAACAAACCACAATTTATTAAAAGTACCGTAACAACTCCTCGTCCATTATGACGATGAACATACCAAAAAGTTGTGGGAATTCGATTGTAAGAATGAGGAAGAAGATCTCGTTTAACAAATGATTTGAGTTCAACTGTTTTCCCCATTGAACATTTAGAATGAATAAGAATATAATGAATAACTTATTGGTACCATTCCCACAGTGTTCACCGAACCTTCACATACAACTTTAGTATCTTTATTCCAATTTGGTCTCGTTCCTATATCAGGTAAATTGTATCGAACTGGTTCGTTACCAATCTCTAAAGAATTAAAATAATTAAATAAAAATAGTATTAAATCAAACGATATCTTTTAATTTCAATCATCGAATTGTATTTTCCCACATTATTTTTCACCAATTTTGGAAATGGCACACTCTCCTTAATCATCGTTCCTATTTTCGGTTCCGTTACAATCCAGTTACTATAATATTTGTTGATCAACTTTCCTTCAACTGTCTCCCATTCTTCTACTGAAGTGGATTGTATAGAAACATTCGTCAGTTGTTGACTAATATCATCAACTGTCTTCTCTGTCATTTCATTCTCTTCAGACATATCAATTCCGATCTATCAGATGATGAAATAGTTGATAGTTTTGGAATAATCAAATTTAATTCATAAATAATCTGATTTAAGGAGAAAATGAGATGAGAATGTAATTTTTTTAATGATAATTCTTATTCGACTTTGGAATGAAGTAAAGAATTGAAATTTATACGGAAATCTTTATCGGAAAAACGGTTTATGACTGAATCTCTTGCATTATTGATTATTTGATGATATTGCTTTTCGGTCATTTCCGTTGCAATCTTCATCATTCGATGACCATATTCGGCGATTCGTTCAGCCAGATAACCGGTCGGTTCATCCCGATACGGTACCACGATATCGATCAATGGTCCACCAGATGAATGAGCAATAGTGAGAACACCATTTGCCATATATTCGACAACCGAAATACCAAAATGTTCATTCTCCATTGTATGTAATCCAATCATGGCTTTATTCATCCACATCATCAACTCTTTGAATGTAATATTCACTTTGAATTCAACCGAATCCTCAATATTTAATTCTCTTGTCAACTTTTTCAAATTTTCGATTCTTTCATCATCTTTCTTATTTCGAGAACCACCGATAAGAACAAGATGTAAATATGGTCGCTCTTCCAATTTCATTTGATGATAAAAGAAATGAAATGAACGAATTTGTAATACATGATTCTTTTCCGGTCGAAATTGTCCGATAGAAATAATGAGAAATTCTTTCCTTTCCACTTCCGTCGATGAGTCACCTTCAGGTATATTGGATTTTGGAATTGGTGCGAAATTATTAAATTTCTTATTGTTCAAATTCAACACTTTCGTCATATGACATGGTGGATAGAGGAGATGTGGTACCGATTGATTCCATAGAAGTTCCATATGATTCTTCGTCCAATTTGAATTGACAAAAACTAAATCATTCTGATTTCCCACCAATTTATAAAGGAATTTGAAGAAATGATAATAAACGATTTTGATAAAAGTGAATATTCGGAATCGAGTGATCAATTTCGAATTGTTATAAGAATTTTTTGCTGATTTTATATTGTCGATCATATCGGATGAGATGGTGGGATAATGGACATATGACCAATGATTCTCCATTCCGAATAAATATTTAGTGATGAGTGTGGTAAATGCTGCTCCATGTGTATCGAAGAAACAGTATCGATTTGGAGTGAATAAAAGACATTCGATTCCAACAAACATCGAACCTATCGCTTGTCCCAATAACGTTATAATCGGATAAAGATTTTCATTCATCAGTATCATCGAGTAGATTCTTTTGAATTTCAATCGATTCTTCACATTTGATAAGTCGAGATTAAATGTAGTTTTGCATCGATCGATGATCTCGTCGTCATTGTCTGGTTGAGAGAAATAATCGGTAAAGATGACACATTTCACATTTGGATTCCGACGAAGAAGGGAATGAATTATCGTCCATAAAACTCTCTCACCTCCACCACCATTAGCACAATATGGATGGAAAAAAGAATAGACAGGTTCGTTCGATGTGTCACTGGGTGTCAATAGAAACCATTTAATTAATCGAAATGGTAAAGTGAAGGCGAAAAGGACCGTTAACAAACCAATCATACATAGAGTGAGAGATATTGAAATCATCCTTTTCAATACACCCAGGAACAAATGATAATTAATCATACCGATGATTATGACGATAATGGCAAATGCCTCGAAAAAGATTCTGATGAATTTTCTCATACACGTAATCGGATTATTGATAGCTTTTTCGCGTAACTGAGTGAAAGTATAAGAAGGAGCTTCATTTTGGAATAGAAATTTTATTTAAATTCTAAAATTTCCCAACCCAATTATTATTTCATTCCATTCAACTTTCTTACTATGACAACATCGAAATATGACAGCTAATTAAACAAATATTATTATCAGACATTTATGAGAAAGAATGAGTCGAATTAAAAAATCGAAGAAAGCGAAGGAAGCAGTCGGTCAATTCTCTATTAGATTTTTCAATGACGATCGAACAGCAATTTTCCTCATCTTTATTCTTTTACATTCCGTACTTAGCTCTATTCTTTTCTCTTCCATTCCTTCATTCGAACAACTTTATCCCAATTCAACTTTCACAACAAATCATTTATGGTATTGGATAACATTGTTAATTTATACGAATATTGCATTCAATTTCTTTTATATTCGATCTACAAACACTTGGGAGATACGAGTTATTGAAGGAATGAAGAAAAAGAATGATCAACAAATCGATCTACCGATATCAGTTAAAGAGAATAAGAATAAATATATTGATGAATTTTCCATTTTGAATGGAAATGAAAAATTGTCTATGAAAACCATCTGGGAGAAATGGCATGCTTGTATGACATGTGGAGTATTTATGCCGCCAAGAGCTTATCATTGTGACAAATGTAGAAAATGCATTTTAGCTCGAGATCATCACTGTAGTTTCAGTGGGAAATGTATCGGATATTTCAATTTACGATATTTCTTTTCTTTCATTCTCCATTTGATGATCGGAGCATTTCTCAATTTTTATCTTCAAATTATTTTATGGAATGAAACTTATTTATCTTTCAATAATATCTCTTCATCTTATTCTTTAGTTCCTTCGATCCTTTTAAAATGCTTCTCTATCATTCTTCCTTTCTTTTCATTCATATTCCGCTTTATTTCTTTTATTGAAATGATTAACGCAATTTCGATCACTTTCGGAACATTAACCATGATCTTCCTCATTCCATATATTACTTTCCATATTATCGCTATCCTCACAAATCGAACAACATATGAGCTATGGAACCGTATAAATGTAAATAATAGTGGTAGTTTCTATCAGAATTTCGTTCACGTTTTCGGTTCATTTAGTTTATTTGGTTTCATTTTCCCCATCTTCTTCACCAAATTACCTGGCAATGGAGTTTTCTTCAAAAGAGGTTGACCAACTTTTAATTAGTTCTGCAAATCAGAGTATAATTATACACGGCATTTCATCGACTTAACCTATTCACTTTACCTTTCTATCTTCTATCTATAAATTTTTCTATCTTCAAATTTCGGAAATGAAAAAAATTATTCTTCTACTTTTCTTTATTCATTCAATTTCTACCAAATTTAACTGTTTCCGTTCTAATCAATTCAAATGTCACAATAATGGTAATTGTCAATTAAACGGAAGTTCAGCAGGCGAATGTTCTTGCACTTCTTCTAATAATCTCACTTATTTTGGATTCAATTGCCAATTTCCCCAAGAAACAATAGTCGGTTAAATTTCATTAAAAGTATCAGATAAATAATTAAGATTTAATAAATAAATTTCTATTATAAAGATGAAAAGTTGTGCAACTGTTCTAATAACGGAATTTGTATTAATGATACGAATGATAATATCAATAGATGTTATTGTTCATATGACTATTATGGAGAATTATGTCAATATGAAAGATGTTTTATTTTAATCGATAATTCATCTCTTTTCAACACTTCATTTATTTCGATTAATATCTATCTTTAAAATAGATAAACTATTGGATTGTAATTCCAAAGAAATGATCATTTCCTTAACTCCATTCACTTCCCGATTTATCGATCATGGAACATTATCAATTGGAACGAACGAACATTCAAATTGCACTAAACATTTTTCAGGACAATATTTACAGAACTTCTCTAAAGAGAATTCCACTTTGCTTCTCAATTTTCCTGTGACTGATTCATGTCAATATTTGGTTACCTTTTGAAATTTATAGATATTTTTAATATCGTGTTGTCATAATTATGACCTTAAGGAAGTGAAATATGATGGACAAGGAGCATCTCTGACTTTATATTTAATTTTAAGGTACAACAAAAATACTATCACAAAAGACGATGAATATTTACAATTTATCTGTCATATTAAACGGAATAGTGAATTTAATTTCGATTTTAATCCAAATTATACAAAGTTCATCTAACCGTCATTTTGGATTAGTATATACATTTTTCAGTTTATTGTACGAAGGTAGTACCCAAAATTATACTCAAACTATACAACCCATCAAGTTCGATATAGTTGATAATTTAAATAAAGCTATGGGTACAACGGAAGAAATCCTCATTGGAACTCCACTACTATTGAAATTTGAAATGTTCCCCAATTTTGGTTACAAGGTAATGAAAATAGAAAGATGTACTGCATATAGTGTAACTGAAATGAACTCGAATGAATTATCAATCAATTTCAAAGTCAATAAGTTAAAATTTTCATAATCCTTTAACTGTCTCTAAAGATCAATAATTAAGTTGTTCAACAGATGAAGAACAAATCATCACCGAAGTATTGGAATATGGCAATCACATAATACTACGTTTTCATGCATTCAAATTTGTCGAAAGTGAAACGATGAAAATAAATTGCAAAATTAATTTTTGTGAAGATGATCATCATTCATTTTGTCGAAACGTTCAAATTGTATTATTGTATCGAATAATTAAGGGAATCATTCCTTCTAAATTTATAGGATTGCGGAGATAAACCTCGAAAAAAGAGAAGTGCGCAAAAAACTTTCTCCACCAATCTAACAAGAAAATTGAGAATCATAGAAAAACGAGATAGAAGTTATAAATTCCATTGATAAAACTCAAGATTATTTTTTAGATTTTACTAATGATATCGAACCAATACCTTCTTCTACGTTAAGAAGAGAAAAGAAAGATAAAGAAATGGAGATTTATGAAACATTAACCATTTACATCTTGTGCGTATTTGTGGTTTTCAGTGTTATTTTATCACTAATTATGATAATTACTTTAAAACGATCATGCGATGTAACATCGAAAACGGAACATTTATCAAAGAAACAAGATGAATTTCTTCGAACAATGAAATTAATTTTCCCTTATCGTCTGGTGGATCATCGTCGAATAAACTGCAGATCAGCTAACTGGAACTGACTTTGAATTTTTTAAATATTGGATAAAAAAAATTTTTTAAATAAATTTGTAATATTAATTGAATTAACGAGGAAATGTATCATAAAATTATGTGATTTATTTTAAAATGTGAATTGAGCACGAGTTGGAGGAAGAATAAATTCCGAAGTGATTTGATGTCGTTTCATGTGAAGTGTTAAATGATCAGATCGAGAGAATGCTCTTGTGCATAAATGACATTGGAATGGACGATCACCCGTATGTTTACGATTATGTCGTGCTAATTCATCAGATCTGGCAAATTTCCACCCACATCCTTTCCATTTGCAAACATATGGTTTCTCTCCAGTATGCGATCGGATATGTGCTTTCAAATGAGATATTTTCCGATAACTCTTTGCACAAGATGAATAAGTGCAATAATGAACTTTTTTCGAATTGTTTGATGAGTTTGTAGATGAAATATTTTCTGGTAGACGAATGAGAATGAAGAAAGAATGAAAATTATTTATTTAACTTTTAGTTTTTTTTACATTTGTCTTCAGTTCAGGTTGTTGAGGATATAATGATGTCATCGTTGGAGCATATTGATTAGTATGAGGAAATTGTGCAGATGAAGGTGATTGTGGTGAATGCTCCATCTGATTCAATTGAAAATAAATCATCGAATTCATCAATTGTTGGTAGCTATATTCTGGGTAAAATATTTGATCAGCCGTGAAATTATTCATATCCTCATAAGGACTTCGAGGTGGTGTTGACTGATATGAAGAAGAGATTTCTTCGATTGATCGGAATTCCGATAACATTGATGGTGATAATGGTGGCAAGGTAGATGATGATGATGATGAGGAAGATGAAGAAATTTCTGATAAGTTTAATAGATTCATCATCGAACTGAAATTTATCGTCGTTGATTGTTTGATGAATGTGAAAAATGGAATTGATCGAATAGAAGAATTGGAAGAGCTTTTCTAGATAGTGGATTCAGATTCAAAAACAATTAATATATTAATATGATTTGTTTAATGAAGATAATCGATAATCAAATAATTTTCATATTCTTCCATAGGAATATAGGTGAATATAAGTCAACAAAATGAACAGGTTATTTAGGTGTCAAATATGTTACGAGTATTTAATACTAGAAAAATATTTTATAAAGTCGATAATGTTCAGGGAAATTAAACAAATAATAATTCCATCGACGGATTACTTCAAAATTCTATTTCAATATCATCAAGCCAAATTTCATTTTTTTCATAGAATTCATAAATGAAACGTTCAATTCTTCGACTATTCAGTGCCGATTTCGTGAATTGAACATCGATGATCAATCTATTCTTTATCTCATATAAAGGTGAGAAGTCGTCAAAAGAAATCTTTTAGGATGGTAATGTTGAAGGAAAATTATTTTTTCTGTTATATTCCGTTTTAACAGGATAGAAAACAATGTCTTCTAAATGCTAAAGATATCCGGAAGGCGTAGCATCGTTTGATCATTAGAAGTAACTAATTCTCTTATCCGGTGCCGATGATGGTCATCTTAGAATTTAATGAACAATTGAACTATTGTTTACATACCATTCGTTTACAAAAACATCGGTTGGAACAAATATCTATTTTTCATTCTTCCTTTTTAATTATTTCTTCCCATCGTTCTATCGTTGTGAACGGACAACAGAAAAATGTCAATAGATTTATTTTGAATTATTGAAGAAAATTTTTTATTAATTTAAATTTAGATATGGTTATGTGTTATCCTAAAAAAATTTGAGGCTGTTATCTTGCTAAAGATACGTAATATGTTAGGTAAATGTATAATTCAATATATAAAAGATTTTAAGGTCCATTTGCTGATTCAGTAGAATCATCATCATATTCGAAACCTCTCGAGTCGGAATTTTGGAGAGCATTTGAATAATTAATTGAAAATTGCTTTGAACTTCCATCTATACTTGGCGATTGTTTTTCATCGATGAGTAATTTATCTAAAATTAAAGGATTATTTAGAAATTTAAATTCTAAATCTCTTCATAACTTAATTCTATCATTTCCGGTTCATGCAACGTACCCGCAATTATTGCACAACCAATATGAGACACTGTGTTAGATAATGTTCTTAATCGATCACTTCCGATAGAATAATGTTGTAAGATTATATTACGATGAATATGTAATTACTAACAGGATCCATTCAGTTAAAAATAAAAGTGAAACATATTCGGCATCCAACTCAATTGCATTGCTTATTGTGATTATAGCAACGATAGCTGAACTTGGAATCGACGGTAAAGCTAAGGAGAGAAAGAATGTCATAAATCTAAAAATCGTTATGTGTCTGTCAATAAACGAATACTAACAGAATAACAACATAATTAGGAAATGTAATAGTATGGTTTTGAACATCAGCCATTAAGATTACCGATAGGCTTAGGAAGGCCGAAGAACCCGGTTTAGATAATGTGACATTTGTTGGAATAACAAAACGGACGATTGATTTAGGAACGGAACATTTCAAATGTAATTTATCCATGACTTCAGGACATGCACATGCTCTGTTCAAATGAAAATCAATAAATGACTGAAATTCTTTTAAAATTTTAATCCAACGAGCTAGCTGTGGTGAAGGCCAACAAGGCACCTTGAGAAAAATGTCTGAAATGTGAGAAAGGATTATCTTTGGTGATAATTGAAATTTCGATCGGATAAATGACAAAAATCTCCACCAGTATTAAAGCGACGAAAACGGCGACAAAAACACCCATCATTTGTAAGGTTTCCGAGAAGTTTTTTATCTCCAAAATCGTCCTTAGCAACAAACTAGCAATACCAATTGGAGAAATACTATAAATAAAGTAATATAAAATAAAATATATATAAATAATAAAAATTATAATGAAAAAGTAACTATATAATCCATCGAAGTATTTGAAGTACAATCTCATTCAATGACATAATAAGTTTTTTGAAGCTTTCCGCAGCTGATCCACACATACTGGTACTCATACCAAATATCACGCTAAAAACGACAACACCTATTATTTGATAAGAAGTAGTTGGAGTAGTAAAGAAAAGAGAATTAACCTAAAACGTTCATCGAACCCACGTTTTGTATTTTTCTTTTATAGATAGTGGAATTATTCTCATTGATAATCGTTAATTTCGTCTCTTGAGAATGGAGAAATGCAATAACAATATTATCTGGAATAAAATTTCTTTTTTATGAACACGACTTTTTACACGAAATAAATGACTCGAGAAAGAAACCGAAAAATATCTTGAAAGATATCTGACAAACAGCCTTCAGTCGAATTGAATGAGGAATTTTTGTTTATAATCGAAGATCGACTATTGTTTATATTCAATATTTGTCCGAATAATATACCCAAAAGAGACCCAATAAAATTCTGTATTAGAATATATCCGATCATTATCATTGTTACTTTACTATTTTTTGTTGGATGTAGTTCGGCTAAAGCTGAAATATTGTTGTTGTTATGATTATGATGGATGTTATTATTCTTGAATAAATGGAACCTGCTATGATACAGGTTATAATCATTGGTAATATCATCAATTTGAGACTTCGGATGAATATCTCACCTGGGAAACCACACCAGATAATAATCAGATCAATGGTCCCAGGTGAGAATTTGTGTAGGTGATATCTGAGAAGTACACTGGTAAATAGACTGCAAAGCACAAATATCGTCGTGACAATTAGTAATGTATGTCGTTTCCATAAGTGTTTCAAACTGACCATTTTTGCCAGAAATGTTTTCCGTATCTAGATATATTTGACTAACCACCACCCAGTTGATTTTTCTAGCACTTCTAAATTGAAAATTAGTAGCATGAAATGTCACGGTTGAGAAAAGTGTGCGAAAATGTCCACATGCAACGAATGAGTAAAATATATAACAGAATTATATTAATGTTTCAAACATGTTAAATTTGTAAATAATTCACAATAGCTCATTTATTTTTACCAAACAAATTTTTAAAGCTACAAAATATTTTCTCATATAAACTTATTAAGCATTTATAAGTGAGCATATAAACGTACGTTTTATAGATGAGTCGCGCGATCACTTGTCGGACTAAGGAGTCAAAATGTCATAGAAATGCAATGACTTAATTAAAATTGTCATCTCATAATTATCAAATGCGTGTTTAGAATAATTGCTTATCGATCGATAATTCATATCGATTCATTTACTAATTAAGAGTCATTCTAAAACATCAACCAACATTGAGAGACTTGTCAAACGATTTAGTTTATGTAATTTTGATGATAATTACTTAATATACATTCCTTTTCGTCATTAAATTTTCAAATAATATATTTTACTAAATGAAATATTGATTGTGAATTTAATTGCTTGCTAACTGTAAGTTAGATACAGTGAAGACATGAGGTGCTGAATACTCAATAACTAACAAAATTGTAAGTGATTCCTAAAATAGAAGCTAAAACTGGCACAATTGCACTATTTATATAGATTATAGTTGATAGTGCAAATATGAAAGGGAACTGTATAATTAATGTTAGGTCACTCAAACAGTTTGAATCAATTTGTAAGCTGGTCGGCCTACGTAAAAGTCGATTATAATTATAGAGGGAGTGAGATTAAGGATGATATTATTAATTGAGGATCTTCAATTAAGTTTATCAATCCGATGAATAAAACTTGTGGAAGCACAATTGTTTTGTAAAGAATTTTATTTCAATAAGTTTTGAGGTGAAAAAGGGTAAAGTGTTCTGGTAAAGTAAGTAAGTAATGAGGTTATTAATGTATATTAATATTTTAAAGAAATTTGGAAAGAAATAGAATGAAATGTAACTTTTCATTAACAATAATGTACTTAAATCTCAAGAGATTATATTGGTCTATCAGACAAACCTTTCTAACGTAAGAACTTGTGTTGACCTAAGAGGATTTCACCTTAATTATGGTTAACTGTTATTACTGTTATGGTAAAAAAAAAGTTTATTTTATAATTGTCATATCGCCTTATGATATGTTGATATAACAAGTAAGTTTCATATTGTTAACTGTATAAAGAAAATAATAGGAAGGTTAATAGTCCTTCGCTATTGCCGGTATAATGAACAACATTACCACACAGGTAGCAATGTTAAAAATGGAAAAAAATAAAAGAAAAAAACGATCCAATGCGGCAGCAATAAATAGCCATTGTTTCTTTATCGTACACATTTGAGAATGATGACTGTCAATCAATTCTCTAATTTTCTTCCCAAATAACTCCTTCCCTTTCACGCCCGATTTCTTTGGAATAACATTGTTCATTTTCGTTTGATTTCTTGTATCAGTTGATTGGAATTGATTATTCTTCTCTTCTAATTTCTTCACTGTCTCACTCGATTCATCCAATACAGTCCTTCGCAACAATTTTGTTCCTTTCTTTTTCATCGTTTTGAACGAGGCGTCTGAATCGGTGGCGGAATCATTTCCATTATCAATCGATTTTTCTGATATTTCGCTCTTTTCTTTTGAGACAACCTTTTGGTTCGAATCAATTGGTACCAACATGGAAAAATCGAAGTTACTTAAAGAAATGCTTGGAACCTTATGATACGTCTTCTGCTGTAACAATTGTTTCGTACTAAATTTTTCTCCTGTTCCATAAAAAAATAATGAATTTCTGGAGTTTCTGGATGTTTTGTCGTCGTTCAAATCGTCAGATGTCTTACGCGGTGAATCGTTGTTTATACTGAAACTGTAATTGGAAACAATCTTATTATTATCGTTAATTACACAAAGATTAGGATTGGAGACGGCGGATTTAATCGATAATTTTTTTTTAGCGACAATCGAATCTGAAGATTGATCGACCGACATATGATTGTTGCTCAACAAACTCTTTTTTGCGTTTCGTCCGAATATTTTAAATAATTCGTCAGATCTATCTTTTAGTTGAACTGAAGGTAGAACTATTTCGCTTTCATCACTTATTACATCAGCTTGTTTGATTAACCATTTACGTTTCTTTTCAATTCTATCACAATCAGTTTGGATGACATTAAATTCTTCATAAATTTATTAGACTCCTTATCATTTAAAATAACGACTAACTGCTATTAAAAAGATTCTTTGGTAAATTCATATAAAGTCGTCGATGACGATGGTAATTTGGTTTGAACGCTTGTAATCTCCTTTGTGAGAGGTTGTTTAGACCGGAAATTTGTAGATTTGAAGTCTGTTTTGAAATGTTTTTTTTAAAACTTTTACGTTCTTTTTTACCTTTAATTTGTTCAAGCTTCTTTTCAGCCATTTCACTTCGTAAACCGGCTGGTACTCTTATCCAAATAAAAGGAGCTATTATAATTATTATCTTCAGAGGGATAATCGGGGGAGCTTTTGATGCTTGTGCACTTCTCAAAATATTAATTATGAATATGGCCCAAGCAATCGCTGCAAATGTAGTAACCATAACAATTGTGAAATAAACACCTAAAAATTTTCAGAAGAAAATTGAAAATTTTTTTGATTATGCTAAAAAATAACCTAATAATGGAACTGATTCAGACGTCTCAGGTACCTGTTCAGCCACCAATAACATAAATACACTAATTGCTAAAAATATATTTACACCAAGTGTCACTCGTTCACCTGTATCAGCTGGTAGTGCAAATGTTAAGGTGGTTAATGCACTTAAAAGAATACATGGAATTATCACATTATATGTATAATATAGTGGTCGTCTTCGTATTCTTAAATGCATCATAATTTCCGGAAACGGTTCTGGCCAACTCTTATAAATTCTTATACGACTTTCCAATTTGGCCGATATTAGTTCCCAAGCTGTATTTTGAGTATATTCAGTAAT
The DNA here is from genome assembly GCA_023231475.1 of Seison nebaliae. Classification (NCBI taxonomy): domain Eukaryota; kingdom Metazoa; phylum Rotifera; class Pararotatoria; order Seisonacea; family Seisonidae; genus Seison; species Seison nebaliae. The sequence goes on along the minus strand of JALJEE010002185.1, from coordinate 132,960 downwards.
ATCTGGTTTTTCCGCTTCATTCTTTATATAGACCTAAAAAATTAAATATTTTTTAAATATTTTATTAACACAAAAATAAAACTAAACTTGGTGACCATTATAACTCCAAGATCCAATTCTGATAGTACACGTTTGACTATCAAAAGGAAAATATCGAATATTAACTCGACACGTACTTTTTAATCGGAGGGGATGTGGCCAATGAACTTTTCCGTCGTGTTGTACCAACAAATATCCAAGAGTACTCGGGGCTATAAAACCAGAAAACTGCTCATCAGCACTAAAAACATATATAAGAGGTATTAAAATCAGTAATTATCGTAAGAATAATTATAGGAACGTGTTATAAATGAAGGTATCAGGTACCCAGATTTGGGTAGCAGGTATCTGAGTTCTAACAATTCCATTAAAATCGTCAGGATTCCATGTTAAATGAGCATCTCTCCATTTTTGATCTACCCACAAATGAGTTGTAAGAATTTGATTTCGTTCATCCATTGCCATTATTGTAACAACCACCAGATTGATGAGAACAGTAACATTTTCAGAGCCGAGAACTGGTCTGCTATCTTTCTCATAGTCTGCCAGTAAATAACGATATAGCATTTTCTCAGCATTTTGTATTCGTTTCGGTTTGATATTTCTTGCTTCGTAATAATCGATGGAATTGAAGAATGATAATGATACATTTTTATTGTGAGGTTGTTCGTCGTATAGAGAGAATTTCTTATTCGTCAAATTGGGTTTTTCTGACGAAAGTTTGTTGGGGCGACTACGTAATAATCGAAACGGAGAATCACCTTTGAGAACCATAACTTCACTTTTAATGAAAAGAAGTAATAAGAGACAGATATTCATTGGTTCTACATTGATCGACAATGTACGCTTTTTATTGCAATGTCAGAATTTAATAATAATGTCGATGTATTATTAAATTAAAGAAGTTGGTTGGTGCTCTAATTTATCAATAAGTTCTTCATCATTCCTAATATAATTATAGAATGAATTATGTTATACACGACACTGTAAATAATAATAACCTGAAAAAAAGTGAATAAAAGGAAACATCTATATAAAATAAATGCACAAACAATTCAATTAGTTGAATACAAACATATTCTATTTTTACGATCATTCTAGTTCATTCGATGAACATAGAAACTTAACATTGTCATCCGTTTTCTCTAACAATTATTCTACTTTATTTACCAATCAATGAACGACATGTTATATACTTGTATATATGAACTAATCTCATAGAAATCCTTCCCATTTAATTCAACACGTGTCTTATCAATAACTTCAACTTTTCTTCTAAATAAACTCCACATGATTTCTCAAGCGATTAATGGAAGAAGAATCTGCAATCAACCAATTTTAAACAAAATGGTTCTTCAAAATAATGCCCAAATGAAAATGGAAGAATAGCAGTAGGTTAGATCCGTTCAAGGAAATAGAAAATGATGCAGGAAATATTCAATTTGTGTGAATGGGATAGAAATAAGAGAATGTAAATCCATTGTAAAATTAGTAGTCTACCAGAATATTACTGTGTTCACATGTATAATTATCTATAGGCCGCCGTAAGTAATAAGAATATAAATAAGAATGTTTTAAGGATTTTTTCTCGCAGCAAACTTTTGAGCCGTATTCTAATATCGTCACTCATTACTTTATTAGAGAAGGAATTTATCGAGTGTCCTTGGAAAATCATGGCGGAATTTCCATATGTTGTTCATTCAAATATATGTCATAAGCATTTTGATAAAAACGAAATTAAAAATTTGATGTTTCATTTAACCGAAAAAAGAATCGTATAATATTGAAATCTTAGAACTGTAATTAGAAATTGAATCATTCTTCATCCGAAGAACATGAGAAAACATAGTGAATAACATTATTTTATTGAGAATGTATTCCCAGAACGATTATCTAACTATAACGAAGGAATACCGTCTCAAATAGTATTAGATCAGATAGATTTAGCTGAAACAAAAAAAAGTTCCTTAATTTTCCGCTAATCTAGCTAACGTAAGTAAGTTCACTCCTTCCGACCCGGCCAAAGATCATGAAAATTAATAAAAGTATTATAAAAATCGTTCATTCTTTCTGCTCCACTGTTTCTCGTCTGAACGTATCATGATTAGAAATTGTACAAAAAACTAGATAATACTTACAAGAGACTGCAAAAAAGTTTTCTATACAAATCAAATTTTATTATTCGAAATTTTCATCACATATGAAAGGAGATGATGTATGTGAAGGTATGTGGACGAGAGATTGAAAAGTTGCATAAAACTGGGTATATGTCGATGAATGAGTAAAAGAATCAATATTCGATCGTAATTGATCTATTACTCATTATTGCATTTTATATTAATTATTTCTAATAATACGCTAATGTTACATGTAGGTACATGATCCCTTCACTTCATAACAATGAATCGCATCGAATGAAAATTATAAACATCTGTTCTTTCTAACATCCTTATAGGACATACACCACAAGTTTTCTGCACAAATATCTATCATCATACAATTCATACAATTACTTATGTGAACAATACTAATTAATAAATTAATACTTAATAATATTTTTCTCGTCTAATGCTTTCTGAACTTTGTTCGAGCCATTCACTTTAACATTTCTCCAAGACTCTTCGTCATTATCATCAGGATGATGGATGAATATATGCTAATGAACATTTTCAGTTCGAATTATTTAATTCCTTCCTCCTTCTTATTACTTCTTCATGATTAACATTCTTGTACATTTTCCACTATTATTAACAATGCTGTCTGTTGCTTGTCATGCTTATTGACTATAAAGTTATGTCAATAATCTATTACTCCTATTTTTCCCATCTTCTTCAAATACTTCTCATTCTACATCAATATTACAATAATCTTATAAAATGATAGATCTGATACATCATAAACTCTTAAGACTTAAATTAAATTCCAAGAAATTTAATGAAAATTATTCTATTATCTAATGGAATCCAAGAGATTTTCTTCAAAAGACACACCTTATTGGAAAACAGTCATCATTCATTTCACACTATATATTGCTTGTGGTGATAATTTTATAAGGTGACGAACTAATGTGCAATAAAACCGATGTTAAATTTTATTTGACTTTTTCTCTGGCATGAAATGAACAAACATCGTTCTTATGTTGTCTTACTCAAATTTCATGACATGATGTATCTTTAAATTGGAGAAAATGAGATTTTAAATGTTCTATTATTATTTAATTCACTAGAAATCGATTGAAAAATAATTTACAACTTTTCAATCCAGAGTCTCTTAATAAAAATGATTTACTTTTGCACATTTTGTGAATCAGATAATTCCAATAACATATTAGTCATAATATCATAATAATTAGTCTCACTTTCAGAGAAAGATATTCTCGTCGTTCGGTAATCTTAATCTGTTTATGTTATGTTTTATTATTGTTATTATTATTATTATTTTTTGTTTTTGAAGAAAAAACTAATCTCTCTTTGGGATGAAAATAAACGCATGAAATATGAAGATAGACCAAATGAAATATATGGAATGAGAGCACTATGTCCTCATCCAATTTTAAAATAATCAGCATATTTCTGTTATTAATTAATCATGATGGAAATATTACATTGAAGCATGGAAGTGTTAAATAGTATGCAGCGCGAAAACACCGATGACGAATGGAAATGACGATGACGAAATATTTTGCAGCAAAAATCAATCCAGGAATAACACCGGATGGAATGGTATCCAGACTAGAATTATTCTAGTGAAATAGGAACATAACACATAAAATTCACACATCGATGATACACAGGATAAACTTGGCAAAAGTCTTTATCCAATAAATTCATGGGTTTATTCTAAATATCGAGAAATGCTTGAAGTTGATCGCAACCATAACAAAGGTGAAGAATAGTATCGATTCTGATAAATGTGAGATTAACAGAAAAATTCTTATTAAGTGATAAAATGACTAGAAGTTTCGAATGAATTTATATGTCGAATGTTACCAACAAAAATTGAACTTATCTTCTCCTTATGAATCAAAAAACCAAGAAATATTTCTACTTCATCTTCTTCAAAATGACTTCGTCAAAAGAAAACCAGGTAGGATGAATATAATTCTGCAAAGGTTATTTGTTTATCTAAAAAAGTTCGCTCAATATCGAATTCCATTTTAATGACATGGACATTTAATAATATGTATTTAATAATATATAACAATTAATGATGTTAATAACATTTGATTCAATGGATAACTTTGCCTTAAGAATTCTAGTAAACATGAATTCACATCTCGATTACATAAAATGTCCATTCTAATTTCAATAAGCTCTCTCATTTTTCTCAATTCAATAATATTATTATATGCTAATATCGATATTCTATAATCAAATTAATCGGTTTATAGAATGATTTATTTACCACTTTGACATTCGATGTATTTTAGTATGAATTAATCTAGCGAATTAATAAATGAAATGCTGACGAAGTTATAGATTATTATTTGACGGCAACGAAATTACCGTTATTGATATTATTTCCCATTAAGACTCTTAAGATTATTAACAACCAACAGAGTGCAAAAGAATAGAGTTTTAAAAAATCAATAAACGAAAACGGTTGAAGTGCAAATTAAAATTTAACATCATAATATGGAATTCGTGTATTTTGGGGAAGTTCTTTCTTTTAGAATTTTCGAACAATTCTAACGTTCACTTGTAAGTATTTAAATTTATCAACTGCCTATCTAATGTCAACTAGTTATAGTGAATTCAGTAGAAATTTCTACTAAATGTACTTTGCATCTTTGGACACAAGCTCTTTGTTTTTGCTGTTTGGAAATTTTTTTCCCGGGAATAATAAGACAAACAATAAAGGACAAATACTAAATCACAATCGAAGGAAAATGAACTTTCATTGAATGGTTGTAATGACTAATAATTGAACAACAATCATGTAATATCGTAATTAATAAACAAATATGAAAACAAATTTAACAAATCAAGACTTCTAATAAGAAAATAAAATAGATGTTACTGAATGCAACTGTAGTTTTTTCCTTGGGGATCATTAAATATTTATGGTTTTCGAATTGCATAAGATTAAATAGTTCGATAAATTAAGCTCAATAAATTGTTATTAATTTATATAAAATTGTTTCTCCAATTTAAATAAGCATAAGTAAATGTGGATATTTTGATGTAGATAGCAATAATTCCAATGGGAAAATTACAGAATTTATTGAAGGAATATCGTCGTTTTCCAATCATGTTAATTTCGCCACCTAACAAGATTTCCAATATTCACTTGGTACAATATGATAATGTCTCTAAATTATCAGAAGCAGAACGATTGTATTGCGAGGAGGTGGAAAAGTTGGCAATAATGAATCATGAATATTGGCTCGCTCATAATCGAGAGTACACTCGGAAACAAAAAGAATATGAAAAATATTTATCTTCCCTTCCAACGAAAGGCAATTTGGAAGTAGAAGCGAATTATTGGTCAGAATTCCATCGTAAATTTCTTGAGGATCATTATCTCAATCACCGTTCGTATAATGCTGAGTGGTACAAAAAGGAAACTGAATTGATTATATTAAATATTAAAGCAATATATGGAAAATATAAAAGAATATTGTTCTCCTTAAAATAAATACTTCATATAAAACACTATATTTCTAGAAATTTGACTATTTGTACATATCGATATTGTACATTCTACGAAGCAATATAAATATGATAAAATTAATTCAATTCGAATTGCTAATTTGAACATTTTGTCTTTTTTTGCGAAATTAGAACTATGATAATTCAAACTACTTCAAAATCGATCTCAATAACTTTTGTTTTTCGTTAAACTCCAAAAACTAAATTTTTCATCGTATTCTAAATTTATTGGTTCCTATAAATTCATTGTATGATTGTGAACATAACTAATGATTTTTAACTATACACTGTGTTTATTTAATAATCTTATGGAAATTGCTAATGAAAATAATTCAGGTTTTATATAACAAATTATATTAATTATGGATTAACGAAAATTTAAGAATTTTTCCAATTTTTGTAAAGTCTTGTTCAGGATTACAATCAACAAGATTCAGGAAAAGTTTTGATGGAGGTAGTTTATAGAGTTGTTAATTCTATGAGATGGGAAGATAAGTGAAGTTGTCAGACAATTTGCTATTTTGTTTTAACTCGTTCATACATTTTTTTTTGATAAATTTAGTTCATATTAGTTAATTGAATGTAACATATCTGATGGTATTCGACAGATGGTGTTATTAGAGAATGTTATGTAAGCTGTTGGAGGAAACGGTTGTTGCACAAACCATAAGAGCCTCTACAATAAAATTGCTCTACTTATTTTTCAAATTATTTATTAGTACTTTCCATCTATCAGCTCATTTTTATCACTAATATTAGACGTCAGTTACGATAAGACATTAATACAAAGAAATTAACTAAATAAATTTGAAATTAATGCTATTAAGAAATGATCTAGATGATTCTCTACTTAAACTTTCAGAAGCTTTATAAACTCTTCTCATTTCATATCATTATTGAATGATAATAAGAATTATTTTTGAAAGCATTACTTTTAATATTGAACTAAAATTATTGAACTCATGAACATTACTCTAATTGAACGTATGAAAAAATTAATAAGTATTTGTAATTATATTATAATGTGATGGAAATAATTGATTGAAATTGAGATGTTTTTCAGTGAAATGTTCTCTCGCAGTATCTGGAGATAAATTGATATCAGTAAATTTGAGGATTATAAGAGATAAATAATGAAAAAAATTAAAGAAGTGGATTCTTTAATAACGAGCAATAAATTAGTCGATAAAGGAGTAGAGGAATATGCGATTGAAAGTCGAAATGGAAAAGATGGCATAACGTCAAGGACGAGGAAGTTATAGGAACAATCGAGCTTAATCCAGTTGGAACATATGAGCGTGAATTGGTAAGTTAAGTGATGGATATATTACCATCGAATTGTAATTTCTGTTCATTTCATGTTTCAATTAGACGGAAAGTATGTCTATATGCGAGTGAGCGCTTGTGTGTTTAGTTTAGGGATGATGAAGGTAGAACTGTATCTAGATGGGAGAGAAACGTAAGAATAATGGAATAGTTGAAGAATAGGTCGAGAAGTATTTTCGTCATTTTTGGTCTAGTCCGTGTGCATCGTCTTCATCTCTTACGTATTGTTTGGTTGAAGCATTTGATTGTATTTGAAGTATTTGACGTATATATTATATGAAAGATCATGTTCTACATTGTCATGCAAGTGACAGCCAAGAGAATGGTTCTATTCTCTTATTTTGTTTTCTCCTTATTTCATTTATTGAAGTCAACAGATAAGCAATCGTATTAATGAATTATCTTAAATAAATTGTATTCTTTCCGAGTCATTCCGAATTAATAGACATAAAAATTACGAATCAGACGGAAAATATAGAGTGAAACTAGAATCTTTAAATCGACCATCTCATTCTCCGAGTTTAGCTTATTTTTGACTTTAGAGTTTCTTTCTTCTTCTCCTCACTCGAAAAGGAAAAAAGTGGAATCTCCATAAAGATTAGAGTGAAAATTAATGGAAAACCTCTGAAAAGGAAAAAAGAGGATAAGTCGCAAGTGGGAGAGCAGAACATAGAATTCAACTGGAAGGAGTTGACTAAGCAATTGGGAAAGAACACTTGATAATGTATCAGACGAATGATTTAACTGATAGAACATCAACATCATCATCATCATCATCAGCATGTTGCACAATGGCATATAATTCAAAGGATCTCCCATCTACATGTGATATGGAGGAAGGAACTTCATTGGCAATGGAGATTATAGTTAATGAAGAAGAGAAGGCAAAAAGAATCGTGAACAAAGAAAGAACAAATGGAACAGATGGAAATTCCAAATTGAAAAAAATTGACACTTATCCAGGAAAGGTTGCCATTGATAAGAATCTTAATGAGGTAAATGAAAGATTAGATAATGAACAATCGAACGTACAGAAAGAATTCGATGAACGAAAGAAAAGTGTATCTGCTCCAAAATTCCCAAGAGAAAAATCGGAAAGGAAAGAAGCTTATTCCAAATTTCAACAGCGACAGAAAGAACAACAGCAAATCAAAAAAAAAGAACCGGAGATCACTGAAGAAATAAGTAATTGTTGTGAAGAGAAGAGGAGAGTAAAGAAGCGATTACATAAATTTTCTTTAGTCGATAATCGGGAAGGTTGTTCACATGTAAATATCGATGATTGTCTAGATTCCTATTCGAGTGAAAATAAATCATACATCAAACAAAAGCAACTGAAGTATAATGTACATAGAAATCATGTACAATCGACAACAAAAGAATCTGATCCGTCCGATGAAGTTTCGCCATTAATCTCATCCACAGCACTCGCACATCAGAGTTATTTGTATGATAATGGAAACAATCTAGAAAAGAATTCGAACAATATTATTAATGAATTAAGTCGAAATTTGAATACTGGCAATACGAAGAAGTTTGAAATTTTTAAGAAACGAAAATTTGATCATCTTAATCATCAATTCCATAATCATCATTCTCATTCCCACAATTGTAATGTTGGAAAGCAACAACAACAGCAACAACAACAACAAAAACAACAACAATTTAATCATCACCAAACTCGTATTGAAAAGAAATCATTAGAACAATCGCAATATATTCATCAACAACCAGAACAACTACAACATTGCCACCAACAAGAACAACAACACCAATCTCAAAAACAACAATATCCAGTCAATGAGAAAATACCTAATTTTGTAAATGATCGTATAGATGAATGTGCTCCCGACAACTATGCATCTAATATGCGCTCTGATGAGTGTTTTGTTAAGAATGATCAAAATTCAGGTTCTAATTACCAGACAAGATGTATAAAGCACAATAATTCATTCAATTGTAATAAAACTTATTTCCAAAGAAAAGATAACGATTCTCGGAATATCCAATGTTATAAACAACATCATCATCAGCAACAAAAAAAACTTTATTCTCATCATTCACAAAAACTTCAACAGAATTGTCTTTATCATCATCTATGCTCACCAACCCCGATACAGGAGACTAAACATAAGACAAAATACACATTATTCCCAAAAACACATTTACCGTCAAATGACCATTGTTCGTATTATAACCAAAGGAATTCTGGAAAGCAGTGCGTATTTGCAAAACTAAGCAAAGAACAATATTATAATCTCGCTTCCAAACAACAACAAGTAGAAAGTCATCACAAAATTTTTGATAAATTTTCACATCGAAACAGTTTGCCCGCTAATCAATCGACTGACACGCAATCCGATATAACTAATCAAGATTATTCTAACTATAAATTTCCGGTGGTGCAATCTCCGAAAGGAATTCTTCGAAATACAAACATCCTTCACAGCTCATCTTCGATTGATACGGCTCGAAATAAATCAAAATTTCCAACGTCAAATTCATATAACATATTGGATTCTTTACTTTCCACTTCATCCAAACCAACAACTGTCATAAAACCAAAAACAACAACCACTTTATCATCCATCTCTACTGGTACTGTAACATCATCAACCGATTACCGAATGAAAGATCGTGCACAATTCCTTCCAAACAATTACAAACCATCTGTCCATCCCAATTCGTGCATTTTCAACAATAAACGATCACATACCATTACATCGGGAATGGATAGAGAACAATATTCGTTCAAACGAAGACGATCACCATTAATTCAATGGTCATTAACCGAAGACCAATTGAATTCTCATTTACAATCTGCAGTTGATGAAGATAAATCATCGAAAAGACTCAATTCTTGTCAAGCGAAAATAACGAATAATATGGTTTGTTTCTTTCACTTCTCTCTCAGATTCACCTAGGCATTCCTAGTCTTCTCCACTTCGTCCATTTCCTATCAGTTAATACTTCTTCATTAATCATTTGAAACGATTTTCCTCTAATTCTTCCTTCTCCTGTATCGGCAACGATTCTTTTTAATTTTATTTCTTGGATATTCTCCATTTAACATTCTTCCGAGTGGATCTGCTTCTTCCTAGAGAAATTTGTCTATTTCCAAAACATAAATAATTCTTGTGAAGACATTTACTTCTCCAAACTATATACAGACGAACTATTTCGGAGCATATTCATATTTTTATGAGCGTAACTAATTTTAAACTTCTCTCATTCAAATCTCCCGATTTCCAGAAGATAAACGATGATAAACAAATTCAAAGCAATGATATCTCTCTTAACATCAACACCGTGTCGAGTTTCAAACATTTTCATATTAAATATTAACCATAACTCTTTCTAGACGAATCGCTAAACAAAGGTAACTTAACATTCTGTCGACATTTTTTAACTCTGTTATGTTGGCTTCTAATCATAATTACATTCCCCTTTTCATTATGTATCTGTTTAAAAGTTATTTTTTTTTTCAATTTTCAATTTTGTCATTCATTTCATTCAGGTGATACAAGATTTCGAACGAGCTGTTATATATCGTTTGGGAAAATGTAAAACGAACGAGAAGGTTAAAGGACCTGGCCTCATATTTATTTTGCCATGCATCGACTCGTTGACAAGAGTAGATATCAGAACAATAACATGTGACATTCCACCAGTCCAAGTTTATTCTTCCTAACAAAATATAGAGATAATCGTCGACTCTTTCAGTTACTGACAATAGATGCTGCCTGGATTTTAATTGATGCAACAATGTATTTTCGTATTGTCGATGTGATTGCATCGGTGAGAAACGTAGAGAATTCGGTGAAAAGTACAAGATTAATCGCTTCCAACAAATTGAGAACTATAACCAGTTCATATACATTATTCTCATTAATCGGTCAACGTGAAAATGCAGCGCTTCAAATAAAAGTTGAAAATCTTAAATATTTCTTCAAATACCTTTAATGCATTTTTAGAACGAAACTAATGACTTAGTCAAAGAGTGGGGAGTAAATGTCGAGAAAATTGAAATGTTTCTTTTATGTCACTTAATAAAGTTTGTTGAAATGATTCCTGATTTACAGAAAAGATATTAAAGTTCCAACAAATATGCAAAAGCAAATGATTGAAGAAGCTACGGCCAGCCGTCAAAGTAAGGTAAAATTATTGTTGGCTGAAGATGAAGAGAGAGCCTCAATGAAATTAAAACGAGCCGCTGATGCATTAACTGAATCTCCGCATGCTATGCAATTGAAATACATGCAAACATTGAAAGCAATTACAAAAGAGAATCGTAATTCAACTGTCATTTTACCAGTTCCAATGGAATTATTAGAGAATCTTCGGACCGAACAAAAGGTAGAAAATAAGTCGACATAAAACTTTCATAAATACGTACCTCAAATTTTCAATTCATCTTTTAAATTTTATTCTTTTTTTTAATACAAAAAGTTTTGATTATTTTTATTAAACAATTTTCCAAGATTTTAAAGAAAATTCTATATACTGATAATTTCATCAGAACGAACTCAAAATTTCTTGGAGATATGAATGGAATTAAAGCGATTAAGAAATGATTAATGAATCTCTAGAATTCTATGCACGAATTGGTCCGATTATATTCTGTTTGCGGATATTTCTCTTGTCAGATTATAAGCGAATTCATCAGTCCTCTTATAAATATTCATGTGCTAGAATTTTCGTCATTTTATCTGGAAATAGTGCACGGAAATTCTCCTCCAGTATGTTAATAAGAATTATCATCATTAATTGCGAAACATTCAAAGACCTAACATTCTATTTTTCTAATTTTCGTGGAATGGTAAAATTTTTTAATTAATTCTTCATCTTCTTATTCTTCATTAGCATAAGTCGAAAAGTATTTATAATTATTCATAATGAGCATTCATCTTAATTCATCATCTCATGTGTTTTCCTCAATTGAAACATATGAACCATAATTTTTAATATTATATCTTGTTTGAGGACTCAATTATTCATCGTTGTGGATAACCAAAATTCAGAAAATTTCTTTTTCTTTCCTCATTGGCAATTATGACCTTATTGGCAATTACGAATGATATGAAGAAGATTGATATGTATACAGTATATATGTTACATGTTTATTAAACACTTGTTTCGATATGAAATTAATAATTCATACACTTCGTCGAATATTCATTTTGGTTACGTTGTTCCATGAATGACCTTCATATAATAGATTCTTGCATGTACACATAATATGTGGGAAACCTCATTAATTTTGGTAATTGTAATAATAAAATATTTCCAATTTGCTAGTGAAATATTTTGGTTTTTTGGAATTTTTTACCAGTATATTCTAACAATAAATTTTCGATACCGTTCAATTTCCGAATATCCATGACAAACGATAGTCGTACGGGGAATAAAGGGGTAAAGAGATAAAAAATTTTCCTTAAAAAAACATTAAAAAATTCGTGAAAAAAAGGAAGGACGAAAGGAAAAATTAAAAAATGGACGTTTAATATCAAATGTTTTTATTCAGCAAATAATATTTACCAAATCGTGGAATAAGTAGAAGTGCAGGAGGAAAAGAGAAAAAAGAAGACAATCGACTAGATATTCGATTAAGTGAGGAGGAGATTAAAGATTGAACCGACTTAAATGACATTTGTCCGTTATCGAGAACACATTGATTCTTGTTCGCATGTACGTCAATTAATCTTCGTTACCCAGACAGCGAAGTTTTTCCAGAGTAGATGTATTATAATGAGCATATATTAACTCGAAAGAATTATCGAATGTTACCAAATTGTTTAATCCCATAGATGTTTAATGGACGAAAAAGAAGGACAGTAATTATTCGTTTTGCGTATGAGGAATGAAAAATGGTGGTTTCATTTCACTTCTATATCATTTGTTCCAATTCTCATTGTGTTTGATTAATGATGGATATTTCCCTCATATGACATGTTACATCTCACCATCTAATATTACACAATCATGTTTAATTTTGAAGTGTTTACTTTTTCCGTTTAAATCCGAAGAAAAACTGAACCGAAATGTAGACACAGTTAACAGATTGAGAAGGAAAATGAATGGGAAAAGAGATATAGGATGGGAGAAGGTCATTCATTTACAATCATCAAATTATTAAGAAATGCTTTAACAGCTCTAATTATCGATCGATTGAGAGTGTGGAAGTTATATGGAGGAGATAAACAGTTGAATTAATGTAGGGTTAACTTGTCAAATCGCATTATTAATTTAAATTCTCATGTATCACATTCCACCATATCTTGTCCGGTTTGTCCATAAATTGTAAGATTATTTATCTTTATACACAAATGTTCTCCCGAAATATTGTTTAATAACTCATGAAATTTTAACATTTCCTTTCCGTTATTTATATAAGATATAATGTGTCTTCATTGTTGGACGTCCTGGAGAAAGCGAAAATGAGGAAAGAAGGAAGAGGAGAAGAATAAGTAAAAAAATTACACAAAAAGTAAAAATTTTATTATGACCTTGTCCAGTTTTTATGGCATTGTAATATTCTCTTTTTTTAGAGAGTTGTATTGAAAAGATTAGTTTCGAATAATTGTTAATGTGTGATGAAGATATACTTAAAAAGTACACAACTTCACATCATTTAGTTAGAGTTATTAGACACAGATAAGTAGTCAACAAGATAAACATCTACAATGTTATCTATTACATCTCAACTAAGAAGTTTTCGTTTGCGACAACAATCCAATTTTGGTGAAATGAGAAGATTAGTAATTTCCTTCATTTTCCGTTTCTCGGTTAACGGACGGCTTTCTTTCCAATATTTTCTTTCCCGTTACCAATTCGTTAGCTACCATTTCTTCCATTCTATTTTCCAGACTAGTATCCATGTTCCACTCTCGTATAGCACAACTTTGAAATGAGCTTTCATCTATTGTTGTTTTAACTATTTCCATATTAAACTTAAGCAAATAATATCAAATGGAAATTTTCTTACTTGGAACGATAGAAGACGTAATACTTAACGAATGTTAGACTGTTGATGAAGTATAATTGAATTCGAAAGAATCAATTTTTAATTGAATAAAATTTGTGACACTATTGTTTTAACTCATGTCAAATGGGAGATATTATGCAAAATGCAAATATCTAATATGTAACTATCTTATAAATGGTAATTTCATTGAAAATCATTAAATGTTTCCTTTCTCCTTTTCAATTCACTTTTTCGAGGGAGATTTAAAAAAGAATAATTTACTCTAGCGTTTAGGTAAAAAAGTAGAATATTGTTCTACTTCAAGAAAGGAATAACCTTTGACGAAGTGAAAGGTAAGAAGAGGAAAGTAACATTTCTTCTCGGATTTATGGCAATTCCAAAATTGTGTCTAGCACTAACTATTGAGATTTTTATCTGATAATTTGAATTTTAACGACTCGAAGTTAAAAGTTTCTCGTCATCTCCTCGTTGTACATATTAAGAAATGTTATTCCTTAAGCTCCAACTCTTCATTCTCTATTCATTCAACTCTTCCGAATGGTATTTTGTCGTATGAACTAATAAAATGGAGATCTTTCAACTTCATTTTATTTTAACTTAAATGTAATCAAACGAGAAAAGGAAATAAGCAGAAGAATTTTATTTCTCTTCAATATGCTATTTTTAAGTTGAAGAAAGAGTACTTGATTAAGAACAGTAGAGAACGGAAACTTTTCAGGAAACCTAAGACAATGATATAGTATAACAATGATGAATTCCCATTTCGACTTGTAGGTATGATACCTTCTTATTTTCATTCTAAATATGTACATTAATATACACGTAATTCCTACTGTATAATCCGCTATACCTTCTAATAATATCAGCTACGTTTTCTAAATATTATTATACTAATCTTATTCGATGGAAATAATAATCGATCGATATTATATAAAGGATATTAGCGATTGAAGCAACACCACGAAATATGGTTTGTTCTCAGAGTTTCCATTCTGGGAGAAACGTTTCCTCCACTAACACTGACAAATATTCACTTGGAGTAAGAGAAGTCTCATTTAATCATTGCAAATTTAATTGTCCATTTATTCTACATATTAATTTCAATCCTATCTAATTATATTATGATAATCTGTCATTGAATGATGTTATATCCATCAATATCTTCTGATTGAAGACACGTGCAGAATATGCACAACTCTATATAGTTTCATTGTCGTCGTAAATATTCGGCATTAAATAAATAGTTTATTAGATTTAATGACGTCCAACACATTGGAGGACAATTGTTAACCTTTTCTTTTTTTTATTAGGAAAATAATTACACAAGAACACTTCGAAAGGTTCAAAAGTTTCTGAAATAACACTAGAAAATTGAGAAAAGTCCGAAATTAAGGTTGATAACTGACCTTTTCTAATAAGAAATCAATGAGTTGAGAACAGTCCGGATAACGTCCAACAATCTGTTCCTATTCTATTTATTTCGTTAGTGAACGTAATATTATTCTAATTCGCTCGTCTCACATAATCTGTGTCCATATAAAGATTTTCGAATGATTTCCTTCACTCCCTTAATTTTCTAGAAGATCGAACTCTACAATTTCCAGTTCGATTCCAGTTATTTCCATTCTAGTCTGCAACATGTGAATGTGGTAGAATTATCCTTAAACTAATAAAAAAATCTTTCCTTTTTCTTAATTTGTTATTAGTATATAATTTTTATGATGCATATTAAGACATCGAATTGGAGAAATCGTGAATAACTGAAACGGAATTTTCGAAGAGGAATAAGAGAATTGTAATCACGATCTGATAATGAATCAATTATTATTTTTACAAGATAAAAATTTATGTAATGGACAATATTATGATGAGAAGAATGATCATCTAGCTCGTCCATCTATACCAATATCACCAACAGTATACCCACAATTATTTCCTCTCCATTTTAATTCAACAACATCATTCGATACCAATCAAATATTTCAATCAAATAATTCGTTTACTCATGAAATGAATGACAATCCACCAACCATTCACTCAGAGAGAACAGTTGAGAATATTTCAAATATTCATTCATCCAAGATGATCGTCACGGAATCTAAAAAATATCCTTGGCCCAAACAGAATCACAGAAATTTCAAACACGAAAATTCTTTCGATATGGATACATCATCAAATGATAGTGGATGCTCACCACAAACTGAGTCAATTTCATCGACATCTCCGACTCCTCAACAAGTTTCATTACCGATAAATGCGAACACACTTATGGAGAATAATGACGACAATGTAAATCGAATTAATTTTTCGCAGATCATCCAACAGATAAAACGACAGAAAGAATTAGAGGAGCAAAATATGAAAGAAAAATTCTTTTCAATCCTTAATCAGAATTCCACTTTGACAAACTCCCAACATGTAAAACAAATATATCAGATTTACGAATTCTTAAAACAATTAAATAATCATCAACAACTCCAACAAAATCAATCGCAAACCAATCACAACATTGCAAACGATCAACCCTCCGATCATTCAGGAATCGGCACTTCGCCAAATGAGAATGGGAAGAATGTGAATGAAAACTTCTCTCCAGATGAAGAGCGAAAGAAATGCACAACAAATGGAAAAAGGAAAATTTTGAAAAATTCCAGGAAACGAAAAACGGCTGGAGAAAATGGAGAAGTAGCTACAGATCAATTGAAAAATTATCGAGGTTGGCGTCGAAAGGTTTTCATTGAACAAATTGTCCAAAAGAAATTAGAAAAAGAAATGTTGGAATTATACGATTTAGGATAAGTATATCTTGATATATAATCTAGGAACTTTATTTTTATTATGTCTGTCTCTTTTTAGGAAGTCTATAAACATTTTAGATTCATTTTCCATTCTTCTTTTATGAACTAGTTTTCCTTTTATTTCTTCCTTGGCATTTCTCTCTCCCAGGAATGAGATTTATTTCCAAAGTTTAATTGTTAAAGGTCATTTGATGATCATTCATCTACCAATTAATTAATCGATCCATAATTAATTTCCACATTTCACAGTACAAAAGTTTTCTTAAAAAATCTTCTTCTATTTCGTTTCTTTTCCCAAAACTTTTGAGTATTCTTTATCGGTCGATCATAGGTTAATTAATCGAGTATCGATTCTAATTATTTGATAATTCATCATTTCTTCATTTCAAATCAAATTCTATTCATTTTTATTGTCTTTTAAATAATACTGAATATCTTTCATTCTTCTCTCATTCATTTACAATGGAAAATATGTAAAAGTTTCTACTTATAAAATGAAAATTGAAAAATTGAACTTAAACTTATATGTTAAAAGAATCAAGAATAAAAAGTATTTATTCTGAAAGAAATTTTACAAAAAATGTTTTAATTGAATTGACTTTCTTGAGCTTTGGCCATGAACGATTTTGAAACTATTCTCCACGATTCCATATATCGATCCATACAGTTACCTAAACAAGTCTAAAGATTGAGAATAAATTTGAATTGAAATAAAATGAGAAAAATTAACTTCTTCGTAACGACTGAGACTGGTTGATGGTTTAGTGATACAAGCCGAGAAACATTTATCTGAAATTTTCTGACAAATTTTAATTGTGAAGAGAATTCAATGAAAATTGGAAGAAAGAAACTTGAAGTAATTCTTGTGCTTGTGCCATTGCTAGTTGTTGTTTAACGTTAGTGAGAATTTTGTCTCGGTCGTTCGTGGAAAGATTGGACATATTTGGCATTTCATCCATTTTCTTTACAATTCTGATATGATCGTTGTAGAGTTATGTATTTCAAGAAAAACTAAAAATTTGAAGAAATTTACTTTAAAATTTTTTTGGGATAAAATTGTTTGTTGTTGAAATGATATCACTTCGATACAAATTGAATGATTAATTTGATAAAAAAATTGATTTGAAGATTTTTTTTGTTTATTTAATGAATTTTTTGTAATTGTATCATATAACGTCAAGTGGAAAGGAGATGGAAGATTTCAATAAAGAAATGCAAAAAATTCTGGGAAGTCAAGGTGGATTTGGTGGGCCGCCACCAGATCTTTCGAATGATAATGATGAAGATTTATTAAGAGAGTTGGAAGAATTAGTTGGAGAAGAGGAAACATTTAAACCGACATCGGTTAAAACTGAAAAGAAACAACAATCGATAATAGATGAAAGAATTAGAAATTATAAATTAGCAATTGAACAACCTGATCTCCCATCAATGAAATTACGACGATATAAACGACAATTGGGACAATTGGAAGAATGGAAAAAGAAAGAAATGAGAGGAATTTCCATATCTCCTGAAGAACTTCCAGCACCAATCATTCTAAAAAATCAGCAAACACAACAACATGAAAATATTTCGGATGATGAAAATAATTTTGAAGAACATTTACAAACAACAACAACAACAACAGAAAATGAAGAACTTGAAAGAAATGTAAGAAACGATGATAATGCACTTGAGAAAGCAATTGAATTGTGTGACAAATATCGAGAGGCGAGTGAGAAATGTAAAAGTGAAGGAGATGAAAGTAGATCGAATATTTATTTTTCTATTCATCAGAAACTTATGAAAATGTTGGAAGAGAAAGGGCCAGGAATACAAATATCCGATTTACCACCACAATTACCAAATTTGGAAAAGAAAGAAGGAAAAAAAGAAGAAAAATCAATTGTGCCAATGAAACCATCTCCGAAAATTGAACCGGTCTCAATTCCAGTGTCAGTTCCAGTTGTAGAAGAATCGAAGATTGAGGAAGATGTTGATCAATCCAGTTTGACATTCGAGGAAGCATTACTCTTCCGTAAGAATGAATATGAGAAAATGAAGAAGAAAACAGATGATTCGAGAAAAATGAGACGATATAATCGATTGGTAGGACAATATGATGAGGCAATACGATCATATAAGAATAAACGACCATTCGATTATAATTCTTTACCAACATTACCTAATTTTCATGATTTGCCATCTCCTACTCGATCAAATAAACAGATACCATCAATGAATAATGAAACAGGTTCAATTCAAGCTATTACCGATAACGTTCCAGGTAATATGAGTAAGAGTGTTCCTATGCGTACATCTCCTCAAGCGATGAAGATGTTGAAAGTATTAGAAATTCGAAGGAATCAATATAAAAAATGTGCAATTGATGCTAAATCGAAACATAATAAATCGTTAGCAATCGATTATTTGAGAACTGTAAAACGAATCGAACAAATGGAATCGATGGTGAATAGAGGATTAAAGATCAATGTGAAAGATGTTCCTTCTGCACCTCGTTCTCCATCATCTTCATCAACTAAAAGAAATATACCAATTCATCAAGAGAAAAGAATGGAAGGAGAAATTGTTCCTATAAAAATCGAAGGAGATGATCATGCGATTTTGAAAAAATTGATCGGTGATGCAAAAGAACAATTAAATTTGGTATTGGAACAATTAGCAAATTGTCGTCGATGTAAATATGAAAGTTTAATTCCATTTTATGAACATCTTGTCCAGAAAGGTGAAGTGATATTGAAAGTTCTCAAAACGTTATATAGAAAGAATCATTCGCCACCTCCATATCAATATGAGAAACGAAGTTTTTCTATTCTCAAATCCAATCCTGATTTGGCAGCTGATCAATTAGAATTGACTGTAATTCGAGGTCTTCGTTATCGATTACCTGAAGGTTATTCTCATTCGGATGCATTCGACACTTGGCCCCATCACACTTTTCCTTATCCGTCCGACGAGAAACAAGAAGGAGATGGTAAGAAAGCGAGAGGTGTCGAACCTGATTATAATGATTCATTTAAAATTCTAATTAATACGAGAGACCGTCGTTTTAGTCGCATAATTGCAGTTCGAAATGCTCAAATTTCCATCAACTATAAACCTGGAATTTTTCGTTCTGAACGTTCCATTGGAATAGCAAATATTCCATTGAAATCTCTTGAATCAAATGCAACAGTAGAAGATGTATATGATTTAATGAATGGACGACGACCTACTGGTGCTCAATTACAAGTACGAATGAGAGTACGTGAACCTTTAGATCTGATGACATCAATGACAACATTGACAGCAGCAAGAAATGCAGCCACTGTCGATCCCAGTCAATTATTCTATGAGAAGGATATTCTCTGGTTGTCTATAAGTCATTATTAGAGATTCGATCAAAATTAAAATAAATTATTCTTCTTAATAAATTCCTTTAACGTATCGGGAAAATTTAAAAATTTACAAAGAATTCTATGGAGAATTTTTTAATTAAAAGATTTTTATAACAATTTCTCTATAAAAAAAAAACAGATTTGTTTATGGAATTAGAATCAATGGAATAAGTGGAAAATAATAATAAATTTTTTTTCGAAATGGGAAAAGTAATAAAGAAGTGATAAAATCGAATTTTCGATAATAAAAAATTTGATCATTTTATCCAAATGGATTGAATTTCATTTCAATCGATTTCTATTATTAATCCGATCTCATCAAATTTAATTGAGTCATTTGCCGCATATTGAGAATAGTAAGTGATTGAAGAAAACATCATCACCAGAATTAAATTAATTCATCAAATCTAATTATCGTTTTTTCAGTGAATATATGATAATAATTTTTTGATAGAAGATCAAATAATTTACTTATCGTAAATTAATTAGATGAAATTAAAGTGGATGAAATTACTTCATCTTTTTTTATAACATTATTCTGATGAGATATCATTTCCATATCTTCACTATCATCATCTTCTTCTTCCTCTTCATCATTTTCTCTTCTTTGATTATCATCATCATCATCATCATCTTCTTCTTCTTCTCCATCTAAGTTCTGATTCTTAATAAGAACATCTTCTTCTATGTCAGTATCTAATCCGAGCATATCATGAACATCATTATCAGGTGTATTATCACATTTACTTTCCGCACTTGCAATCGATCTATTATCTATCGAATTTATTACAATATCGTCACGATGTTCATTTGGTTTGTATCGATATTGCCGATAAGTATCAATAATCGATCGGATTTGTGTACGAGATAATTCGGGGAAATCATATAATGCCATCAGTTTCTTTTTAATAGCATAAATTCCGAAACCACTCGACATCCATTCGATAATCGATTCTCTTACTTTTGGTTCAGTTATCCTCATATTGATATCAGTTAACGGATGATTATGTTCTCCATTTTCTGCAACTCCAAATCGTCCATTCTCTAAAGCAAATAATTTCAATCGATAAGAACAATTCAAATGACGACATTGGAAGAAACATTTCTTCCCATTTATTGGATGTCTCGTTACGTGAAACAATTTGGTATGACATTCATCCGTCGCATAAAGTTTCGCTACTTCATAATTGGGAAATTCGTGGAGAAGTTGATAAAGTACGTTACTGGAACGATGTCGTGGTGGCGATATAATTTTTGGTCTGACCATCGACGACATTGATGAAGAAATCGTTCCAGTGAATGATGATGTTTGTGATAGAATTGAGTTAGTTGCAGTATGACGAATAACCGGATGACATAATTTTTTCAATTGATTCAATTGAATTTCGTAGTCTTGATAAAGATTCAACGATTCTGCTATCGGTTCAATGAGACTGATGATATGAAAATGAGAGAGATGTGGAAGGTGTAAATATCTTTCCAATTCAATGACGATATTCGATATCGTCTCTTTTTGATGAACTAATTTTTTCGTTAATTCTATCACATCTGACGATATCAGTCGATCAGATAAATCAATTAACGAATGTTGATGATTCATTGATTTCCAGACATAAAATAAATCAGTTTCTTCATCTTTCTTCCCGTCAACTCTTATTTGGCATGTACAATTATTATAGCAACAATCAAATAAAGTATTATGAGAATTTTCATCGATCTTCTCTCGACAAATTTCTTTCATTCCAATTCGTTGTAATATCCTTTCGAATTCTTCTTTGTTGTCGGTTGATAACCATTGGAGAAATGTCCGTTGAAGATCGGTAGAATGTACCTCATGTCCGAAATGTCTTCCACTATAATATAATACTACCGTATGAATATTGACACCATCGCCTAATCTTTCTTCAATTTTCGCTTTGAAACGACAATCCTTTTTCTTGCAAACATAATAATATTTCCTTCCTGCTTTAGTATTTGCTACGTTTGACATTCTCATGTCGAAAGATGAAAGAAAATGACGAGCTAATCTCAATTCATCAAATTCTTCCCATTTCTGATATAAACTTGACGATTGACCATTCTTTCCATTGGAAGGGAATTGCATCAAATCTACAGATATCATTTTACCGTTATTAATGAAATCGATGGAACATTTATCACGTAATTTCAGAATGAATTTGTCATTAGAACATAAATATTGATTTTTCCCATTTTCTAATTCTTCCTCTTTTTTCTTCTTAGTAAGTGTTGTGATTAGATCGATATCAAAACTATGATCATTCAACAGATTCTCAATATCGATATGATCGTCTGAGGAATATCTCGAACGTTTTTCTTGTCGATAAAGTTCGTCGTCAACATTCAACATTTGATTATATTTGAAGAATGTGCAATTATCAATGATACGACATTCTTCGAAATAACCTTTGATCAGTTTCAACAGTTCAAAACGATCAATCCAAGTGTATTCATCGAAAAGTTCCACCCATTCTTCGAATATCAATCCCTTCACGGCGTAGAGAGATGTGACGCAATTTTCTGCAAATTAGACGATGATGAGAGAAGAGAAGGAAGAAATGTTAACTGTGTAAAAGGTTTATAATTTGGTCACTATCATAATTCCGTCGTTGGTACTTATCAAAATATTCTTTCAATGATGTCATCCTAAAAGAGGATAATATGTAGAATAAATCTATGAAAAAAACGAATCGTCAAATATTAATTATACGTAACATTTAATCATAAAAATGGATTTTAAAAAAATTAAAATTTTTTTTCATTTTGATATAAATCAGACCCATAATTTGGTGATACATAAGTATTCATAACAAAATTCCCCATTTCAAGAGATCAATATACAAAAAACAAAGTTTGTTTTCTTCAAATATAAAAGAGACTTGGAAATATTTAGTAAAGTTTAATGTATGTGCACATTTATTATTTGATCGAGAACTCCCTCATCATGTAGAGCTGTACATGTACGAAGCTGTAAATAAATTAAAGATGGTAAAAATAGATGAATAGTTTTTTATACTCATACATAAATAGTTCGATGAGAAACGACAAAAAAAATGGAGGAAATTTATACTGTCTAAGAAAATTTAATCAAGACATAAAGAATCTAATAAAAAGCAATTTAGCATATTTCCATGTATTTATTGTTATATGTAAATAGATATATTTAACTGTTTTTTTTTCTTTAAAATTTCTTCCCATAAACTTACAACTGAATGTCTGAGAGTCTAAGTTACTTCAGGAAATGTTACAATTATAATATACGAAAGAAAAGTTCTCACAGATCGTAAGAGTCGTAAAAGTCATTCACCATTTAACTGAGGTAGATGGATAAAAAGATAATGCTTCGAAGCATTATGATCATTTTTGGGAAAGGTTTCTCAATTTGATGTTATAGTATTGATGATGAAGAATGAGAAGCAATCAACAAAAAGGTGAGCAGTTGAATGAAAAAAAGAATCTATAAATAAAATATCATGAAAAAGTAGATGTATTGTAATTATTGTTGGTCAGGTATGTATTAGTGTAACATAAACGCATAATAACATAAAATTGGAAGAGGTTTTTTTTGATTATTATTTATATAAAATATTATTGAACATTTCAATCAATATATGCACACACGCACTATACACGCAGTTTGATATTGGTAGTGAAGATAAATAGTTTCTAGAAAATTAGTGTGAACAATCAACTGAATCAATTGAAAGATGTGTATGTGCAGACGTCTATGTATTAAATTTGTATGTTGATGTTTCGAAATGAAAATGTATATCCTAAACATACAACTACTTATTCGATATTTGTTAATACATTCGAAGCCAATTTTATACATTTCAACATCTGTGACTAAAGCAAATAACTGTAAAAGATTTCTTTGCCATTTTAATTGTATCCTCTTCAATCTACTATTTCGAATTCGAATAAGAATATGTGTACGTATACTATGTGTCGATGTTTGAAAAAGAAATAAAATGTAGATGATATTATCTATAGAATTTAACGTCGAATATAAAACGTGTACATGATTATCTGGAGATAGAAGATCCTAAATATCAACTGGTAAATAACGATATGTGTAGATATATGGTTAATTATACGTCTTATTACTATTATTAATACATCTCACATTCATTAATTTCGTTTTCAAACGAATAATATTCCTTGTACATGTTAAAATCTAACATTTTATTCGTCCTACTTTCTTATAAACAATTCTCCTTATAAAACGATTCAATACGTCGTTCAATTGTCAGTATATGTATTGTGACTAGATATAAGAAAATAAAAACCCGATTAGTATATTAACAATTATTTTTTATCTGATTACGTATGTAAAATATGGGGAACGTTAACGACCCATAAAACTTGTTGATAGAATAGTAATACTAAAGTTTCTAGTTAATCCATTTCGCATTTTTTCTCTTATTCTTCAATCTCGTTAAATTATTTTGTATTGAAACTTTTGAGAGTTTACTGGATGGAAAATCTAGACATATATGTAAGATATAAAATAAAGCATTCGTCGTCAACAAAATATTGTAATTTCTTGCTCAAATTATTTGGCATGGTTCACTTTATTACTCTACTGTTATCATTCATCCTGTTTTCGGAATCAGATTATTTGGTTGCTATTTCTTTTTTCAAGTATATCAACCTATATAGAATTTTCCGTACCCGGTAATTTAGTAATCCAATATTTCTCAAGTAAACATTGGTGTTTACGTCAGCCATAAAATGGTTATTAAGTCATCGGTTTTAGAATGTTTCGGTGACTTCGTTATTCGGAAACAAATTTGAAAGTAAATTTTAAGATATTTTTGGCCAATTGCTAAATTCGTCACCCATTTAAAATTAGTTGTATTACAGTAAATTCAGTGGATGGAAAAAATATCGAATCAGAGTTAGGAAGTTTCCATAGTGCAAAAAGTTGGAGCGGAAATGAGCATTTAGAGCGCTAAAGAAATCAACATTTCACTACTTTTTTTACAGGGGATGAGAAGTCAGCGATTTGATTACTTTCGCTAAAATTCTTTATAACAAAGTTAAAAATTACATAGATTAACAGAAATTACATTTAATTCATGCACAAACTTAATATATTTTCCTGTAAGGAAAAGGCATAGTTAATCCCGGACAAGAAATCATGATATATATACATATCTTTTTCTATTCGATAACAATTAAAATCTATGATAAATCAAATTTAGTTCGGAGAAAAATTTACTTATTAACAGTCTTTCGGAAAAAAGATATTTTTATTTTTCTGTATTTTGAAGCTAATATGAACCATTCGAAGCAAGTTCGAGCTTAAAGCACTCCTAACTTTTTTAACTTCATAATAAGATTGATCCTTCTTTGATGGTTGCAAAAAATTGAGAATTGAACGATTTTTTTACCAAACATTAACTCCTCAGAAGAAAATTTTTAGTAATAAAGAATCTAATAGCGATAATTAGTTTGCATATTTGTGAGGAGCATTAAGATTATGAGATGGGCAAATGTACAATCATAGAAGAGATCTAGGGTTGGTTGAGTCGCCAGGTTTACGGAGAAAACATCGACTGTTCAAGACTCCAAGACCGAAAGAATTAATTCAAAAACTGATTCTTTCTTTTCCTAATCGAATGACATATGTTTTAGCCTATAAAGGAAATTGTTACATTCATAAAAAATAAATTAATTTATGTTGATTTTCAAATTTATGAAGAAATTATTAGGCTTGCCAGGTTTACCATGTATTATGATAGTTTTTAAAATTTCTGAACGCAGTATACGTATATATGGGAAGAAGTTCAGTACTATATGATAAGAACGTTATTGAACCTCGATTTTAATCAAGAAAAGAGAAAAATTTGGAAAACTTCTTATTTTTCAATTTTTCTCTCTAAAAAACAATTATTTTTCAAGATTTTTCTTTTTATGATTTCAATAATACTATTAGTATTATTTTTAGTTTATTATCTTTATTACCCATCTAACTAAACGTTTACATCTTTCTTTTGGGGGTAGTGCGAATAATGTTGCTGATCTGGAATAAAAACATACTCTGATAAATTTAGCAGTTAAGAGAGCATTGGAACATATATTTCATTCATTGATTAAAACAATTAATAAGCTCTAAATTATTTCACATCGTGATATCAACTTCATCAATTCTTCTCAAGAATATTTTATCTTCAACTACTAATATTTCTGGATCTCGCGATATGCACTTTCGCTCACGATAAAATGAACAATTTGTTTTACACTGCATCAAAGTTCGGATGATTATAAAATAGTTCATCACTGAAATGAATGTAATTTGCAAATTTCTTTTCCAAATGTACAAATTGAGATGAGACAATTAATTCTATTTCGAAAATGAATTACTATAAAATATGTTCCATATTATGATAATTTTCTAATTTTTCTAACAGAATTTTCTAACATACCACCATGTGCATTATCAATCATTACTGTTGATTTAATGCCTTACTGCATTAATCGAGTAATGAACACGTAGCCAACATAAATATATCTATGCATGCAGGTCAGAAACCACCTGATGAAATCTTAACTGATGGCGAAATATTTTTATTCATTGCACATATTTATATACATAATATCAGTTTGGTAAAGTAAATATTAAGAATAATATTTTTTTATAATTTATCCATTATTTTCCCTTATAATCTTTCTATTTAGTGTCATTTCAATTAAAATTTATTTCAATATTTAAGAAGGATCATCTTGGTTTACCTAATGTATGACAACTTATTTATTTATTATTAACACATTCTATTCTACCAAACTGTCGAAGTACTTTATCATTTAAATGGGAAGTTTAAATTCGTTGACGAATTTGGTCAATTAAGAAAACATCATTGTATTTAATTTATTATTCCGTATTAATAATTAATACAAAACTTAATTTGAAAAGTATAAAGTGTATAAATCATGGCTAAAATGATTTCGTAATACATAAGCTTTGTTTTAAATTTGTGTTAGGATTCCCATTCACTTCGTAAGTATCATAGTGATAAATTGAAATATTACCAAATTATTTTTCGCTAAAAACTATAAAACGGTAAATTGTAAAATAAATTGTAAAGTAAAAGTAGAAGATTAACCACATTAAAAAAATTTTCTTTATACATCATACTACAAAGTTGTAGCTAATTGATGCAGGAACTCACTTTATATTACATATGCCAAATTGAACGATGGTAGAAGATTATGGAAATAATTCTATTTTGTTCTATAATAATGGAATAATGTTTACCTTTCCGGGCTTAAACACGTTTATTGAAATTAAGTATTACAGTATTAGTTTTATTATAAGATTGATGTCGTTGTATACTACCTAAACATGAAACGTGTTATGTTGATGATAAACTTCTTACTTTGTTTACGATATTATTATAAAACGTCATTTATATTCATTATAATTTGACCGTCACAAACATTAACTTACGTCGCATAATAGTTAGTTAAATTTATATTATAACTATATATATTTTATTACCTTCTAATTATTTTCATATTGATAAAATTCTTAAAAATAAATAATCAATTTGTATAAGTACAGTCGATTTAGGAATACATGTCATATCTTATAATTTATTAATTTTATAAGAAATGTATTTCCCAATTCCTATGTGTATCAAATATATTATATGTTAGTCTAACAATTACAAAAATTGTTGGTTTCGAATTGTTCACACCATTATTATAGAACAGCTGAAAAAAGGAGATAACTACCAATTTGGGTCTCTTTGTATTGGTATTTTGGGTTCTATATATATAGTTTTAAGCATGACATAAAGTGTTAGGCAGTAAATAAAATAAATTGCAATTACGAACAACATCCGTGAATGCTTACTAATGTTGTGATATACGAATGAGATGATCTAAAATATAGATTCTATTATGTTACGTATTATGTGTTAATATTAATATAAGGGGAAAATGACATGAAATGTAATATAATGAAAACCTCATAGGGAAATATATGAGAATTACTATAAATTTTGAAATGAAAAATTTAAGTGCAATTGAAAGTTTCCTTGAGAATTGTCGATATAAGATGAACCAATTCGAAGATATATGTAAACGAAAAATTAAAAAATACATGGATATATTTAGTGTATAGTAGATAAGGATTTGAGATTAAACTTATTCCTACTTCTTTCATCAAAATATTGTGTTATCGAAAAAAAACTATAGAAACAGTGACAAAAACCAATATGAAAAGTATTATTATAAGAAATTAGAGTATCCAAAAAACTAATCTACATAAAGAAAATATTTGTAGTGGAAAATTATGGAAATTTCGCGTGTATCGAACATGACGGTCGAGTTTCGTTAATTGTAACATTATAAATTTCTTTGAACGCGTAAAAACTTTGAAAATTGTTTACATATAGGATAGATAAAAATAATAATAGACATGATAACTAATAAATCTTGCTACTGTAAGGAGTTGTAGGAGTCGGTTTATTGCTGCAAAACAGTGAAATTAGATAGATACTTTCGGAATATTGAGTAGAAAGAATAAATGTATGATTCGACAGAAACTTTATCAAAGGGAAGCAAGCAAATAAGAAAATTTAAATAGTACGAAACCGTCCTCTAATGCCTTAAGTACTCAAAAAATCGTAAGTAACATCATAATAATCTTAGTTGGGAGAACATGAAAAAGTATATGAATTATACGAATTTCTCATATAGTTCATATTCCACATGAAATAATATTTGTTTTTCTACTTTCTTTAAACATCCTATTGATATACCTATAAATAAACGTACACATATATATACGATCCGAATTAAATGTACATAATATAAGCCAAAATGATATCGAATGAGATATGTTGTACTACTACATTTTCTAACTACATGCATACCAAATGTATGACAACAAATCATAAAATGACGGAAGAGAATTGTAGTTAATATATTTAAAATAGTGTTATTATTTTCTATTCGTAAAAGTTGGTAAATTATCTTTGATTGAGCAACTCATAATCGAAATAATAATAATTTTTTATGACAAAGAAAAAGTTTAGTTAAAACTTAATCTACTGAACTCTAACGAAAATTTCTGAAATTTGTTAAACATTGGTGACTAATTGACTTGGCATAAAAGGAGTGATGTTTACTAAATTTTATCTTGATATACGATATAGAAATTTGTTTTAACTGAAATCATAAGAATGAACGTAACATTATAGGTAGTAAAAATTATGATTAATTTCTTTTCATTTTTTCTTTTCAACAAACATTAAATCGGAAAAACTTCTAACTAACATATAACGTTCCAAATTTATATGGCAAAATAGGAAGTCTAACTTTTGTCAATTGTTCGGAAAAGAAATCGAACGAAAAGAATGGAGATCTGAAATTGAAGAGTAAACCAATGTTAGAATATGATACAATTAACGAAGTTCTACAATTTGTTTTTTAGGAACTTATCAGAAACATATGAAACTATTATAATTGGTGTACTTTCATGACATAGAAGTTCTATGATAGAATTATGTTCCATTTATTTATGAACTGAAGTTATTTATTATAAAACAGTCATAAATTGTATGTTCTGTGCCAGAATATGGTTAGTAAGGCACAACTATTTTCAATCTAGTACACATTAAACATTGAGATGATAGTGAACGTGATGGATGGACATATGAAGATAAATATTTAATACCCTTATCAATTCGAACAAATACGGAGTCGTGTATGAAAGTCAATGTAGAATTTTAGGGAGAATATGGTATGTATTTGGTGTTTGGACCGTCACAAAATAAGTTTATATGAACAATGTTCCGACGTAGAAGACATTTAACCAAACAATGTAATGTATATACAATTGTAAAGAGTATATGATACATCATCTATGTACATATATTGCTGCCTTACATCCCACATGAAAACTGTAACGAATATTATGTACATAATTATATAATTTTACATACTAAATATGAGCCATATACAGTAAATAGGAGATTGATAACAAATATTTCCTAAAATCGTTTTGGAGAACAGACATGGAGGAAAATAGAAGGAAAACGTTTAATTGAATAAGGTCGATAATTCCGTTTTTATCAATTCGACATTTTCCACAACTTCCAATAACCTAACTCTCACGATCGTAATTATACATATTTATACGGTTATCTCGATTTTCAGAGGACTCGAAAGTCTCAAATTATTATTCATCCCTATCTGTCATTGATAAAGAATGAATTTCTTTTTTTGAATAAATATCTGAAAAGAGGTAATTCTCAGCTTTTGCACATACGTAGAAAAAACTAACTCCAATTGATGATGATAATGGTGTTGTTGTTGTTGTTCGTCTTGTTATTGTTATTGTTGTGTATATCAAATTCAGAAAAGATGAATATGTGATGTTCAGTGTTTTAAAGGGTTGAAGATAAGGTATATTATTAACTTATACGCTAGATACTCGATTGTAGTACATGAAAAGTGAATAAATCTCTAAATAGGCAACATTACTTCTCGGTGATACGTAAATATGAAATCTACTTAACCATTATTTTAACTATTTTCGTTGTATACATTTGATTAATATAATTGAGCTGTAAGTATTATGTTTTAATTATCATAGGACTGAAATTATTAAAATTGAGACAGATATAAAGAACTTTTATGATTGAGAATTATCAATTCAATATCATCATTTCTTTAAGTGATCTTTGGAACCGGGGAAGAGGCATTCTTCTGAAACAATGATTTTGAATTAGTAATTCTTTACCAAACTGTTTTGAAAGAAAATTGTAAGTTCTTAGAAGAACCATTGCACGTTCTTCCGGGATATCAACCTTCACTAAATGTAGAGGTTGCTTAAATGAGAAGTTTCTATTAGTGCCTTATCGAAACATTGATCGGACAAAATGTGTATGTGAAAAAATGGAAAATTACCAAAATAATTAATTTGATATTAGAATACATATGTCCATGCAAATATTTATATATACACGTAGTACTCGATGATGATATAGAATCTCTATTATAGATTGTACTCAATTACTTGTATTTATTTGGTATAAGGAATTTATGAATAATTTTTTTCTTTTTGAATATTTCACTTGTTAATATTATGCTTGTTGAAGTGATTGATATGTATATGTCGATGTGTTTAATAAGATGATTATTATCATTGCTCTTATTCGTGTAATTACCATGAGTATCATCGATATCATAATACCCTAATATTATACATATGGATATAATCGATATGTGTCTTCAACGCAATTATGTAACAGCACTAGAACAAATAAATTAAAAATGAAAATTTTCATTCTTTTATCTCTTAAATGAGACACATCTCACTCATAATAACACATACTCTTCTGTGCACTAACGAGATTATGTGAAGAAAGTGAAGATCTCTAAAAAGAAGTTTTCAGAAAAGTTTTCTTTCCAATATTTCGTCCCAAAACGACTTTAGGAGGTAAAAGATTTCCATAGGAAATATCAAATATTTATATAATTACAAACCTACACAATTAATCGAGAATATTTACACGAATAAGAAAAACTGAAAAATCTAGGATGACGCAAAATTATGAATAATTTCCAACTATGGATGCCCCCCAAAAAAACTATAGAGTTCTTCAGTTTTGATTATGATTTTGATAATTATGATTTCTATGATTACATCGTCTCACATAATGTTTCTTTATGAAACATAATAAGTTAGAGAGATTGGAAACCTGATATTTAATTCTTTATCAAATTAACAGTAGTTGGCATTTGGGAAATTCTGCTAAATTTTTTTCCGTTTCCCTATTTAACAGCGACTTACTAAATGAACGCATAAAATCCTGGAAATTATTGAACTTACAATTTTTATCTCCAGTTAGAAGGAGTTCCATTCCATCAGATAGATTTTATTTTCATAAATTTAATTTAGTTAGAAATGTTATTCTCAATATTTGCCGATAAATGTCCAATAATAATGATGGACGAATTAGGAAATGCTTTTGCTTTCGATTTTGGACCTATTAATTCTGAAAAACAAATATTGGGAAAGTAAGATGAAGAAAAGGAAGAAAAAGGATAAAAATTAAGTTGTTTTTTAAAGAAAATTTCATAGAGGAAATTTATTTCTGTTCAAAGCAACTCTATTGCAAATGCTGTCGGTAGATAAACAATTATTATTCAATTCATACCGATAAGTTACATATTATTATATTTCATTATTATCATTCAATATAATTCGACTCACAGTCAGTTGTTTGGTTAGAGACATATACTATATAATAGGTATAACTATACATAAATATATATATCTAAATATCTTTCCTATCACCAATATCTTAATTAGTCTCATATTCCATTAGAATCGAAATTACAACAGTTCCACTCGATATTATATTAGAAATAAGATCCGAAATAAAACATCTTTCACCTCAATCTTTCCAATGCATCTAATAACTGTAAGTTAGGAAGTCGACGGAATTATGTCGGTCAATACACTAATCGAATAAATGCGGAACGAATAGATAAACATTGTTATTAACAAATATCATAACATTCATGTAAAGTAGAGAATATTCTATAAATTCTTTCATTCTCCAAAATTAGATGTAGAAAACAGCATTTTATATTGTATTTACTTGAACTTCAATGGCAGTAGTATATACATTTTTCTATTGTAGTGAGATTTAGATAGTAGTTTTTAGTACATATAACTTATTTGTTTTCTGTTGATTGGAAGTCTATTGAGCTTAATGACTGGAAACAAATTAATTTTCCCATCAACACAATTATAAAAGAACAACTCACATTCTCAACATTTATCACAATAGACTGTCAATGAGTTTTAAAAGGTTTTTATGTGAAGATATATAATCATTTTTATTTATAATAAACATTTTGTGGGTAATGTTGATATGACTGCATTCACTATGAAGCGATAAAGCTTAAATTAATGTTTAACAAAAACTGTGCTCGTCTCACCAACTTCAACATTTCCACTACATAACAATCGGAGAAATATGACATTTAGAGAGAACTCGAATAATTATCATTCGGAAACGGAAAAGAATTGTACACAAAGATATTTAATGATTTATTTAAGTTTAATGGTCACATTACACTGCCATTTCTCAAAAATTGAACTTACTTCAATGTTTCTCTTTGAATCTGGAACGGTTCTTCAATTCTCCTTATCATTGTCAGTTTTGTTATAGATATAAGTACAATTTTTTATTAATCATTCATTCTTCTACCATCAACTGGTAATCCTGTTAATCTTGAATGTTGTAAACTAAAAACAATAAAATATAATTTGAAGACACAATTTATGAGGTGAGCCATTGTGAAATGATTAAAATTTTCGATTATAGAATATTTGGAGAATATAAGAAATTCGGAGTTTTCTTAAATTTGAAGCTTCGTTAAAAAGATTAATTTGTTTTACTTTTGAGCTTGACAACAAATTCCACCAGTTAACGATAGTGGTACGTCATAAATCAATCGAAACGTTTTTCGGAATTTTAATCAACGATAATTTGCACAATGTCGAAAGTGGAACAAAACAACAATTTGCGAATCAAAGAAGAATTGACATTCTACGATCGACTAAATGAGAGTATTGGAGAATTGGAGATATTGGACGAACCTATCAAATTCAGAATTTTTTATAATAGTGAAATTATTGTGACATATCTTCAGAAATTTTCCAAATTTTCAAAATTTCAAGAACAAATAAAAATTATTTGTCATTTAGATGTAACTGATCCGATTACCATTAAATGGATGGATGATGAAGGAGATCCTTGTCTCTTACAATGTAATATAGAATTGGGTGAAGTCTATCGATTATATGACGTCAATCATGATAATGAAATACAATTACATGTATTTAAAACGAGAGCAATTCCAGGAGAACGATGTCCCGATGAAGAGAGAATATCTCGAATGGGAGCACGTCGTTGGAAGAAAATATATTTGTATCAAGGACATAAATATCAACAGAAACTCTTCTCTCGAAATACAAGATGTACAGTTTGTGCTGAAAGGATTTGGGGTTTAGGCAGACAAGGATTTCGTTGTCTCGTTTGTAAATTAATGGTCCATAAAAAATGTTATAAATTTGTCGTTATTGCTTGTAGTGATAGTTCGTCATTATTGGCAATCTCCCATCACAATCTTTACAATTCGCAGAAAGAGAATTTGAATATCAAACGAACACAATCTTTGCCAAGATCACAAGTTCCATCTCAAGATCAGGAGACGAAAGAAACGACGACAACTGACAAACAACAATTAGTGAGAAATGAGAAAACGCCGTGTGGAATGAGGAGAAGTTTCCGTACAACAGGAACTAAGAGAACCAAAACGAAAACTGAAGAAGATTCGACGACAAAAGATTCATTGGATGCCGAAAATTTGCCGAGAACGAGAACACCGAAAATTGGTTTGAAAGATTTCAATCTTCTCCGAGTGATTGGACGTGGATCGTATGCGAAAGTGTTACAAGTAGAATTTAAGAGAACTGGAAGAATTTATGCGATGAAAGTTATAAAAAAATCAACTGTTCATGATGATGAAGATATCGATTGGGTTCAAACAGAAAAACATGTTTTTGAACGTGCAACTAATCATCCATTCTTAGTTGGACTTCATTCTTGTTTCCAAAGTGATACTCGATTATTTTTCGTTATTGAATTTGTTAATGGTGGAGACTTAATGTATCATATGCAAAGACAAAGACGTCTACCTGAAGATCATGCAAGATTCTATTCAGCTGAAATTTCACTCGCTCTTCATTTCCTTCATTCGAAAGGTATTATTTATCGTGATCTGAAATTAGATAACGTACTTTTGGATAGTGATGGTCATATCAAATTGACAGATTATGGAATGTGTAAAGAAGGATTGAGTAATGAAGATAGAACTGCCACTTTTTGTGGTACACCAAATTATATAGCGCCAGAAATGTTGAGAGGTGAAGAATATAGTTTTTCGGTCGATTGGTGGGCACTTGGAGTTTTAATGTTTGAGATGATGGCTGGTCGTTCACCATTCGAAATTGTTGGTGCTATCGACAATCCTGAACTCAATACAGAAGATGCTCTCTTTCAAATTATTCTGGAGAGACCGATACGAATACCTCGCAATTTATCAGTACCTGCGAGGAAAGTATTGATGGGATTCCTCAATAAGAATCCGAAGGATCGTTTAGGTTGTAGGAATGAAGGTGGTTTTCTTGATATTAACATGAACGGATTTTTCAAAAGTATCGATTGGCATCTATTGGAGAAACGACTGGTACAGCCGCCATATAAACCTTTGATAAGAAACGAGAGAGATCTCGAACATTTTGATCCACAATTCACCAACGAACCTGTCAGTTTTACACCACAACCATCCATCAATGGAGGCAGTGCAATGAATAGTTCGGCTAATGATCATTCTGAATTCGAAGGTTTCGAATATATCAATCCACTCATTCTAACGATGGAAGATACCGTTTAATCAAAATAATTAAAAATTTACCCTTCAATATGTTCTCATGATCTTTTTTAAATATTTGTTTCCTTCTCTCGATTTTTCTATACACTGCTACTATTCTCTTCAACATGATTCCAATAAATTTGTTTTTATTCCATAACACGTCTAACAATGACTTCTTTTATTTGAATTTTAATATGGGGATTATAAGCAAACAATTTCCAAATGAGATATTGTACTTATTCCGATATCACTAAATATAATTTTTATACTTTCTAATATAAGAAAATCATAAATATTCCTTATATATCAAATTAAGTTGTTTTGTAATTCCAACATCTTAATTTGGTTAATCTCATTGGGAAAAACTGGTACAATAATATTATATTTGAAATTCCTATCAGTTTTCGAATCCTCATTCAAACTGTATCGAAATTAATTAAAAGATTAAAATTATTTACAAATAATTTTATTGGATAGTAACATAGAAGTACAGTGTGAATAAAAATAGTTATTTCTTTATTTTCAATTTTTATCTACGTTTTTCTATCACTGTTGTCTGTATTGGTATGAAAACGGTGGAACTCCTTGATTATTTGGAGGTGGTTGTGGTGCGTTTGGGAACATCGGCTTACCCTGGCGTGTTTGATTTGGATCTGGCGTTTGTCGACGTGGAGTGAATGGTGACTCACTATCTTTTGGTCTTTGTTGACTAGGTGCTGGAACTTGTGGATTTCTTTTATGTCGAAGTGGCGATGCAGAAACACAAAGTTGACGTCTGACTATATCATTTTTCCTAGCAGAATAATTAGTTCTATTTAGATGACCGGGCATTCGATCTGACGTCGGTTGTACATCTGATGAGAATAGTGATGTATCGTAAGGTGGAGGACTGGTGGGTTTTCCGGCGGATTCTACAGTCTCTTCAGTTAGCGAAGTGGTAGACCTATAAAAATTAAAAATAAATTTTGATTAAATTATATGCTTATTAATCATATTATTAGAATAGTAATGATATTCTTAAAATAGTGTAACTAGATTTTTGGACTAATAATATTGAACAAAATAACTCGTCTGTTGATTCAGTCGAAGAGGTTGATTGCCCTGATAATCGTCTTGTTGGACTCTCATCACGAGTATCGTCAAATCGATTATTGAGCGTTGCATCTGGATCATTAAACACGTCCAAATCAAGCACATTCTTATATAACAAACACATTACATTTTGCTTCATTGCTTTAGATGGATAGTAATAAGTTATACATGAAATCTAAATAAACTAACATAACACTTGTCCAATACTTACAAATTTTGCTCTGTGACAATCACACAATACCCAAAGATTTTTATGGGCAGCTTTCGTCTCAAAAACACGATGATAACATTTATACGTTGAGTCCAATTTACTATGACCATAATGTGTAATAATCGATATCAATTGATATTGTTGCCTCTTGTAGTGTTCGCTAGAAATGTTTATTATTTTCATCCAAAATATTAGTAGAGTAAACTAAACCGATGATATTTTTCATCTGTTTTATCAACATAACAATCCGGATGCATAATAGCCGCCAAATTAATGTATTCATCAAATAATAGATTATATCGATTAACTAATGTAGTACGCAAACGGGGAACGGTTATCAATAAATAGTATGGTAACTATGTAGATTAAAATTATATTCAACTCACGAGTTTTTCCATGAAACTAACTTTTGAAATTAATCGATACGGTTGACACTTTTCGTTGCAATCAGGACATTCTTTGCCAGATGGAGAAATGCCTATGTTTGTGTCGCATACAGCAGACCATGCATTCAACCATCCCATAGACTGTGGTTCCGATTCATTGGTCATTCCTTAAATGTTTTTCACATTTCATTTAAATTTGTGCTAACTCTTATTATTGTAGTTCACTAACGGTACACAATATTTGGGTGATTCTGGTAATCTTGGAAAATTTTTCTAGAATTTAATAAAGTTTAAGAGTAAGAATTCATCGGAAAAAAACGAACATCATTAATTTCACCGAACTCTAAATTTACAATCGTTAAAGTTTCCGTTTTTAATTTGGAATCCGGATACTAGAAAACCAGTAAAACTTGTATGTAATTAAATGTAAATAGAAAAAACCAAATTCAGACATTGCCGGCAGCCGTCAGTCACTGTTACTTCCATCTCATTAATATCACTCTTTCCTAACAGTTTATAAGCTTTATCCAACTCGGCATAAAAATCCTATGTCAATAATTCGATCATATAAATCTCTTTCTTAAGTTCTAACAATGCCGAAGCTACCAAGCTTCGTTAGATAACTGTTGTGAGCTACTGTCACGGACATACTTTCAGGGCTCATTTCAAAAAGTTTTCCTTCTACTGGTTCAACGAAATGTAAGGCTATTTAAGCAAGATTATAGCTAAATGATATTTGTTTAAAATAAACCATTATAAATTTCTTTTAAGTCGTTTGACATGGTGGGGAGTTCCCTCATATGATATGCAACAGAAAAGAAATGTATAAATGCATTTTGCAGAGACCTCGGAGGATTGAGTGGGCCCAACTCCAATCCCAATGGGAGTCCTACACACAGAAGTTGTTAATATACCTGAAGCAGATTATAAACCTTCACTCACTCCTGCCATAAAAAAATCACATGGAGGAAAAAATTCTCCAAATGTGCCACCAGCTAAATTAATAAATTTGGGAACATTGTTTTGTTCCATTTGTACCAGACTTATGGCATTAGCGACATCGATTGGATTTATGCCGGTTGCTATATGAGGAATATATGAGAATGAGTAAATTTAGCCGAATGTTAACGATAATATTGAGTTAGATATTTGTCCAATTTTTTACTTAATGCAGGTAAATTTCGGATTTTTTCGATGTCGTTTATTTGTTCGTTGGAATAATTGGCTCGTAAAAATGCAGCAATGATGGCATATTTAGGCACATAAAAGGCACTATTACTCTCCGTGTAACTTATATAATTAGTATTTATGTCATGTAACATTCTGTAAAGTAATGTAGTAAGGATGGAAATTAAGATTAGACAATAACTTATTGCCATCTGCTTGTGTATCTAAACGCAATGTGCTGTTGGCGAACCAATTCGTGCCAGTCATTTTAGAGGTAAGTTCATCTGGCGTTTTAAGTTTACTCACTTCACCTCCCATGATTATTGAAAAGAAGAAAAAGTAAATGAGAAAAGCGAAAAAAAATTTAAAATGGTTGGCTCCGGAATAGATCGTTTCTGTTTAATACACACCGAAGTAACATAATTGCTCATAAAACGAAAGTCAAAAATTTCTAAGTTTGAACTAACTAATTTTAGCGAGTGACTCAAAGTAATAAAGCGGAATGATTTTGAAATATATCTTTATTATCCATTTAATGAATGTTATAGATTGCGGATGATTATTATTATTTTTTGGATGAACATAATATTTTACCTTAATAAACTCTGAATTACAAAAACATCCATTTTACATGTAAAGAATAAAATCCGAAAAGTAACAATAATTAGTAGGAATGACGAGAGCGAGATATTCCAAGTGTGATTTACCAATTGTACCAATTATACTTCAGACTGTTGATAAGATGTTCGGTAATTACTAATGTGGGGCGGTATGTAGATGGGTGGGGGACGGTTGGCTAAACGAGGAGGTAAATTAGAATTGTTTTTTATCGGTGGATTTGGCGGTGGCTGTTGATCCATTCGGTTAGATGAAATGCTTTCCACTTGTCTTCGAATTAATTGTGGTCTCATTATGACATTTGGTGTTTTTGGTGGTCCAACATCCCACATCGGTTTCGGTATCGGACGATACACCATAATGCCTTCTCTCTGATGAGGATATACATTTCGATGAATTTCATTCGATCTAAATTTCCCATTATTGCCTACAGCATTTTCCACTCGAGTCGCCGATCCTATTTTGTCCACTTTTGCTATTCGCTGATGACCCACTTTGATTACAACACCGATTATTACAAATAGAACTAAAGCGGCTGAAATTCCTCCAACAATTGCATCTGAAACAAGTTCATTGGAAATTTTCTGGAGGAAAAAAGATTTAACCAGTATTAGAACTATTCGTTTCTTCCACCTTTCTGGATACTGTTGGAGTTGAACTGGAATTGACAACAGGTAAAGCTTATCATAAATAAATATCATTATTAAATTCTAATTAATCATCATAATATTAACTTGTCCTTTTGGTTGTGGTGCTAGTGCTATTAGTTATCACAATAACGGTAATATTGGTTGATGTTGTTGATGTTTCTTTGGACACGGTGATTGGATTTGTCGTCTGTGTTCTCGTTGTTAAAATAGAAAGTATACTTGTACTTCTTACGGTAGTTTGTGTTCTGGTTTTAGGAGTTGTGATTAAGACGTTCGTTGAATCGATTGGAGTAGAAGTGGAAGAATGATTTTCAACTTTGGAAGTTGTTTGATTAATAGTTGTGGAATCGATGGTAGTCTCATTAGCTGTATGTCTCCCATTATTTCTATCTTCCGTAGAACTCTGATATTGATGAGTTGTTGTTGTAATGATGGCGGTGGAATTGGCATGAGAGAGAGAAAATTGGAGAGACAGAGACATGCAAATAATTAGGATCAATTGCTTCATCAGTTATATTATGTTAATAAACATTTAAAACATTAAACTTTCTGTAGAATATTAAAGTTGCATAAGTTGAATGGAGGTTGAAATAAATTTATTTAATTGTAATCTTGCGTCATCATTCTCTAACAACATCCTAATACTTATTATGGCTATCATCATTCCCATTTCATCACTCATTCATCTTTACATTTACTATCATGTATACGCCTACATCAGGTCATGGTATACACCATATGCAATCTCCTTTACGTTTAATAATTGACGATTTGTCGAACTTGTATTGGTCCTCATCTTCGTTTGCTTCGAATTTCTTCAGATTATTTTTATGAAAATTTGACATTTACCTATTTTGCCTATTGAATTTTATCTGATAATTGACGATTATATACGAATTAACCATTTCTCATCTAATGGTAACTCCACCCTCTCGACATCGTAATTTTAGTTTTACCTATTATTTCTCCTTCTCTCCATACACATACGTACATCAATCTCATATAGAAATTTAAACATATTTACAATTATTTGAGGAAACATATCGAACAGATAAGATGACGTTATACCAAAAGCTAGTCATTGTCCTTGCTCTCAAACTGGTTGTCATCTAAATGATTTTTATCGAATTATAAGAACCATATAAAATTCAATTTATAATTAATTATATTGAGCGTGAGATATTATTTTTAATGGATTGTTATGTCTCTTAAAGATCGTGAGTATAATTCTTGTTAATGAGTAACTTTGAATAATATAAGAAAATTTGTCAGATTTATAAATATTTCTCATCTACTGTTAGGTGTGTTGGGAGGTGTCAATTAGAAAATTATTACTTCGAAATTTATTAGTTAGAAACGTTTTATAAGTTTAACAAGTGATAATAATCAGAAATAATTAGATTTATTATATAAATATGTTATCGAAGAACTTCCAACATATTTTCGCTTTTTAAATTATTCGATCAACAAAAATTTAAAATATCTGTTTATCTAACAAATCAATATCTTGTAATGAGAATGCTTAAAAATTAGTTTATTGACTAAAAGAGAAATGTAAATGTCAGAAGCAATAAAAACATAAGAAAAGCCATTTCTTGATGTCCGAAATCTTTTAGTAAGACAAAAAAATAACAAACGAAATGATCGATAAATTGTAAACAAAATTCCAACATTTCGTCATCAAACTGTAAGATTTCATTTCTTTTCAAACAATTTTACAGTTTTGTTAATTCTTAACTGCCATATGTCTTCTAATAATCATCTTCCACTTCATCCGGATCGACGGTATCTAGAGCAACTTCTTCGTAATCTTTTTCAAGCGCTGCCAAATCTTCTCGAGCTTCAGTAAATTCACCTTCTTCCATTCCTTCACCCACATACCAATGAACGAAAGCTCTTTTTGCGTACATCAAATCGAATTTGTGATTCAATCGAGCCCACGCTTCCGATATTGCTGTTGTATTACTCAACATACATACTGCACGTTCCACTT
Source organism: Seison nebaliae (assembly GCA_023231475.1). Classification (NCBI taxonomy): domain Eukaryota; kingdom Metazoa; phylum Rotifera; class Pararotatoria; order Seisonacea; family Seisonidae; genus Seison; species Seison nebaliae. The sequence continues at coordinate 91,178 of JALJEE010002185.1, read as the reverse complement.
TTGCTAAATCGCCACCCGGAACGACAGTGGGTGGTTGATAATTGATTCCTACTTTAAAACCAGTTGGACACCAATCCACAAATCGAATACTTCGTTTTGTCTTAATTTGTGCGATGGTTGAACTAACATCTTTAGGAACGACATCACCTCGGAATAAGAGACAACATGCCATATAACTACCAAGACGTGGATCGCATTTGACCATTTGATTTGCCGGTTCAAAACAGGCATTAGTAATTTCAGAAACGGTCAATTGTTCATGGAAAGCTTTCTCTGCTGATATGACAGGAGCATAAGTCGCTAACGGAAAATGGATTCGAGGATATGGTACGAGATTAGTCTGAAATTCAGTTAAATCGACGTTTAACGCTCCAGCAAATCGTAAAGACGCTGTGATGGATGAAACGATTTGTGCCATTAATCGATTTAAATTCGTATATGTTGGTCGAACGATATCCAAATTTCTTCGACAAATGTCATAAATCGCTTCATTGTCCACCATAAAAGCACAATCAGTATGTTCTAAAGTAGTATGAGTTGTTAGAATCGAATTATACGGTTCAACAACAGCTGTGGATATTTCAGGTGCAGGATATACGGCAAATTCCAATTTAGACTTTTTCCCATAATCAACTGTCAATCGTTCCATTAAGAGTGATGTGAAACCAGATCCAGTGCCACCACCAAATGAATGAAATACGAGGAATCCTTGTAGACCGAAACATTGGTCAGCAATCTTTCGAATTCTGTCCAATACCAAATCAATGATTTCCTTCCCGATAGTATAATGACCTCTAGCATAATTGTTAGCGGCATCCTCTTTTCCAGTAATCATTTGATCTGGATGAAATAACTGTCGATATGTTCCCGTACGTATTTCATCGATCACTGTTGGCTCCAAATCGACAAAGACAGCTCGTGGAACATGTTTTCCTGTTCCAGTATCACTGAAGAATGTTGTGAAAGAACTGTCGTCTTGTGCCACCATCTCTTTTGATAATGTGCCATCAACACTGATTCCATGTTCTAGACAGTATAGTTCCCAACAGGCGTTTCCGATCTGTACTCCGGCTTGCCCAACATGAATTGAAATACATTCACGCTACATGACATTAAAGAGAATTATTAGATGAATGAGAAAAAGAAGTTTGAGAGAGATTAACCATCTTGAGTTATATTGTTTAATGAAAAAATAATCAATTGAAATAGAATATCTGATGGAAAGATAAAAAAATATTTAATCTTTATAAATAACTTATCGTCATGTCATCTACAAACATTTTACGTATACAAAAAAAAGAAGGAAAGATAAATAGAGTTTGCAAATTATTTATCTGTGGAAAAATTTGCATAACAAAATAAATTTTTGCTCTTTTGAAATGGTTGCATCTTCTTGTTCATATAATTTGTGGATAAATTGTAGGACAACGTGTTGAATGCACATTCACAAACCGATTGCATAGAACTAGTTACATAAAATAGATATGTATATAAAAATAAAAAGAAACTATAAAAATTACCCATAAATAATTAAGAATTTTTTCGATAAGTGAAAATCAAACCATCTACGTGTATCTCTACTCTTTTATCATCAATCTTCATGGTTAACAGCTTAGACAAAGAAGAGACTCTATCACTCTTCAAATATGTATTAGTCATTTATAAATTGTAGAAAAATTAATAATTATTATACAATTTCTAAACTTGTAAAATAAGTAGTAGTATATAAGTTATATAATTTAATTATTATATAATATAACTCATTCTTTCTATCAGAACTTTAATAAACCAAGTTCTAAATGAAATTAATCGCAACAACATAATATTTAACATAAGATCATTGAATTCAAATGTTCAATTTTCTTTTTCGAGTAAACTCAAAAATTTGAAAATTTGAAAATTTTAATCTTTCAATTTGATGATATTAAAGATAACTCAATTTTCCTATTGTAATTTTCCATTCAGTATCTACTGCTTGAGGACATTATAAAAATGGAAACGAAATTCGACCTCCAAAAAACTTTGGACCATGAACATCCTCATTGAAGAAAGAAAAACCTGTTTGTTCAATTAATAATATTAAACAAAATAATTTTGTCCTTAAAACATCTTAATAAACGTTCTCTGATTTGACATATTGCTAGTGCAACTGAAATTGCTGGAGAAGCTCTTTCTTGTTATGGAACAATTTTTCAGTTTGATGAAAGATTACCATAAAGAAAATAATTTTAAGAAAATCATAAAATTTTCTTAGGATCCTTTAAAACAACATATTCATTTCGATGGAGATCATTTTAGAAGAATATTGCACAAACTGTTGAGTTGAAGTGAAAAAGGAAGTTGGAAAAATTTTATAAATTATTTATCCAGCAGTTACCTCCCATTCATTTGGCATAATTCTTTCATGGTCTCTGTCTACCTCTATATATCTGCGACCTACAAACTTGGCACTATCAACTAATACGAATGATGTGCATCTGGAAATATCGAAGACACATCGTACGTTTGAACGAATGATAAATGATATGAATAAAGAAAAAATAAGAAATATTTCCCTCATAAACGAAAAAGAGAAAAGAAGATTATGTATGCAGACCATATGTTACCTACCCGAAGTAATGAAGATATAGTAACATCAAATTATCGTTCGATGTACAACTATCACTCTTCTTGTCCCATCAGTTTAAGGAAAAAGAAAAAAATATTCCATAAAAAGATGAGTCATTTATTTCTTTATTTCTCTTTATCAAATTCATTTATTTATTGTAAAGAATATTCTTCTTTCTTCATACTCCTCACCCATCAACTCGTCTATAATAATCATTATAATCAATGTAATCGAAAGTTATTTTCTATTTCTCGATATTTTGTCACTTCAACATTTCATAGTCATCTTAACACCTTTTCGATTTAACGTCTACTTTCATTTTAACATATAATAAACATTCTTTTGTACATATTAAATTTCAACATATTTTTAATTGATTTGAATGGATGGATTTAATAGAATAAATGGAAAAATGAAATGATATAAATTAATTATCAAAACAAGATTAAAATTTTTGAGAACATTAATCATCTCAATAAAATTTTTTACGAATTAAATATCTTTCATTTAATACTATTAATAATGAAATGACTTAATGTTTACCTAAATGAGCGATAAGTTTCCGTCAAGGTCAAATAAATTCACATTTCCCTAAACTTTATATTTCTCTTTAACCTTTTCACATTTTTAATGACAATTTTGCTATCTGACACACAACTCGTTGATGACAAACAGACCGATTAATATTAATTTGTGTCCGAAATATTCAATTTCTCATTTAAACCATTATGTCATTTCTCCACTTAAATTAAAGAATTGTAATGAACAAATTTTATTTCGAATTAAAAGAAATTTAATGTTTGATTTTATTGATATGCATTTACGCTACCATTGCTGATGCAGTTGACGATTTGCTAGAAAACAGAATGGAATTAATATTCTGGTAAATTCATAAAAAAATCGAACTATTTCCATGTTGGAGGTAAAACTTGTTTTCTCTTATAATAACGAGCCAATCGATGGATCCTACTCTCAACTAAAATCAATCGGAATTTTGCATCGTTATCCTAAAAATAATAAAATATTCAAAAACTCTAAAAATTCAGAAACTTTTCGATTTTTGTCAAAATGTTTACGGATATTCACAGCTTTCTTGATTAAATGATATAAATCCTCTGGAATTTCTGGAGCAACACCATTGGCTTTCATTATTCTCAAAATTTTATTTCCTGTGAGGAATCGAACTTGCGGAACTGCAGATTGATCTCGAAGACATACACCAATTTTTGATGGAGTTAATCCTCGTTTAGCCAAAGTCAGAATTTCGGCTTGGACTTCTTCCGCAGTCATTTTCACCCACTAAAAATTCGAGAGAAAGAATCATTCCAACTTTATTGAAGTAATTTAGAAATATTAACTGATGGAACTGTTCGGCGATAAGGCAGAGCAGATTGGGAAATACCTTTCCTATTTCACACAAATTCCAAAATATTAGTTAAGCGATTTAATAAAACTAACCCCGGTGTATACATTCGACCCATTTTCGGTGAAACTTACTTGTAATAAAAATTGGAAAATTTATCTAATTTGGCAGGAAACAAAGAAGAGAATGAAAATTAGAATTTTGAACGCATATTCTCTCATACTCTATTATATCTTTCCCATTTAATTATTTCAAATATATATGCTTGTTGTTGTTGGGAGGTAAACGTGAATTTAAATTTGAATTTCATTTAGTCTGACAGAAATTTAACAAAAAAGATTATTTTCATTCTGATTCCATTAAAGTTATTTCTAAGATTAAGCTCTTACCTAAAATTAGAGGTTTATAATTACAATTTTATTCCCCATAATAACAACAATTCGAATAATTTACTATGCATTAATCATAATGATAAGTAGATAATAATAAATTTGTCACAGTTTATTTTATTAAAAACTTGTCATCTGCATTGGTCTCTTATCACCAATACATAATCTAATAATAAATTCTTAACACAAAATTACGATAAATATAAAATAAAAGATTGGATAAAGAATAGAAGATAGAATAAGTTTATAAATCAATAATATCAGAGTAATTTAGCGATTGAACACAAATAATTATACCTATTCTTTATTTCTGTTATGTAAATTTCTATGTCATTACTCATCATAAGAAGATAGTTATACAGTGCGTAAAGAAATATCTCGGACATAGGAATTATCTAAGTTTTCGAAAATAGCTGTTAAAAAAATTCTCGGACAAATTTTAGCCCAGTCATTAATAACTTTAAATTTCAATTAAAATCCAACTTGCACGCTGTTAATAGTTTGTATCGTTCTTAAAATGACAAAAAGCATTAAAATTGATGAGAAAGGGCAAGAAATCATTTTGAAGATGTACTTTAAAGAAGCACTATCAATTCGAGCAATAGCTGCTAAGATTAACGTTCCTAAATCCACCGTAGGTGATATAGTGAAGAACGGTAATATTACCCCGGATAAAAGGAAAGAAAAAAACGCCGTCCTAAAGTTCTTTCCGCCAAACATTGCATGAGAATCAATATACGCGAGCTTTTCCGAATTCGTCGTTGCAAAAGATTATTAACCGTTTGGATTTGCAGGTCAGTGGGAAATTGGGAAAATTTCTCAATGGAACTACATTCCATAATGGTACGGTTATAGAGAAACCTTTCCTAAGTCAGAAACATAAAAATAACCGAGTAAAATATGCTGGAACTATGATAGGAAAATGCACCGATTGGAATCTGTTTTTTTTACCGATGAAAAAAAGTTTTCTTTTTCTGAGAATGATGGGAGACGTCGAATTTGGTATGAAAACGTGAATCAAAGATACCAACTGGGATCAAGTGTTCACAGAAAATCTGTAATGGTCTGGGGAGCAGTTAATGCAGATAGAACGTTAAAATTAATCAAATTTAATCATAGAGCGAAGTCTGAAGACTATATTTCTCTAATTGAAGATGAATTTCTGCCATCAGTAGACAGAGAGAATCACAGAAAATTCATTTTTCTGCAGGATAATGCTTCTATACATAAGTCAAAAGTAACCATCGCAGCTTTAAATCGACTGAAAATGGAATTAATCGAACACCCGCTAAGAAGTCCCGACTGAAATCTGATGGAAAATGTATGCGCAATAATTACGATGCGATTGAAAGAAAAAAATGTCGCGTTTGAAAGAGAAGATGACCTTTGGAACGCGATTCAATCTGCTGGAGATAAGATCGAGCCGCGCATTCTACATAATTGCGCAATAAGCATGAATAAGCGATTATTAGAAGTCGTGAAATGCAAAGGAAGCTGGACAAAATATTAATAAGCGAATTTTTGTCATTTTTTCTTAATAAACATTTAATTTAAAAAATGTCGGAGAATTTTTTTAACAACTATTTTTAGAAACTATGAGAATTCCTATGTCCGAGATAATTCTTTACGCACAGTAAGAAATATTGTTTCAGAAGAACTTTGAATGCGAATTGAAGTTTTTGAATTGTTCCATTCGCAGAATAGTTCCAGAAAAGTAAGAAATGAAAAATCGAAAATTAAAAAATGTTGGTATTATCTATGAAAGAGATATAACTTTTAAATAGTTAAAACGTTAAAGTGTGAAAATCAAATCAGAAAAACTATGGATATTATTATACGTCGGAATATTTATAAATTATAATCTAAAAATTTTAGATATCACTTCTGAAACGAGAATTCTATCAACATAATTTAACTATTTTATACGATTACTCCTTGAATAATTGTTAATGTTAATCTAAATCTGTATTTTCGAACTGGCGGCGATTGTGAGATATAATCAGAGAACAGAAAAGCATACAATTCCGTATTGAATGATGTGGAACTTAAGGGAATCGAATAAATGAAAGGAAGATAAGAACAGGAAGTTTTCATTTACTTTTTTCTTTTCTAATTCTATTTAACATTCCGCTAGTTTGACTGATGGAAAAATATATCTGCATCTTTTATCTTGTTTCACTCTCTCAACTCTCTCGATCTTATCCATCTCCGTATGATCATAATGTAAGGAATTTCGTTTATGACTATTATGCGCCAAGTCAAGACATTACTGCTATTGGTCCTATCAAACCGTTAAGTGTTGATTATGAAACGGAGAAAATAGAGAAATCGATAGGAAATCGACTAAAATTGCAAGATCATTTAGTGAACGGTAAATTCTTCAAAGCCGCTAAGGGTTATATCGGCGAAAAGATAGGTGGAGCTAAATGAAAATTTTATAAGTTATTTGCAAGAAAAGCATCGTCGTCTGAAATTCATTTCTTATTCTATTTTTGCGAAATTTTGGTTAAAATAAAAATTAAAATAGAAAGCTTGAGATAGATAATTTTGATTATCCAAATAAAATTAGAATTAAATTTGATAAGTTTGCAGGAGAATGCCGCTAAGTAATTTAGATAAACCGATAGGTAGACAAGGTAAATTTGACGTTACTAAATTTCTTTGGAATAATAATTTCTAAAATGATTTTATAGGTCAATGGAAGTACTTTCGCTTTGTTCTTCTCCGAAGTTGTTCAACATATCCATCGGAATAGTCGAAGTTCTTCGATAATGCACGACAAACTGGTTCGCATCGGCTATTCGATAGGTTTGAGATTTGTGGATTTGATGTATTTGAGAGATAAGCGTGAACGTCTAAAGTCCATTACGGATGTCCTTCATTTTATTCAAACGACTCTATGGAAAGCGTTATTTGGGAAAGAAATCAATTATGTTGAACGAAGTACGTCAGAAAAATTAATTTGTTAAACTACTTCCTTTCTATTTCTTCATTCCACTTTTTTAATATTATTATTATTATTATAGACTTATTAAAAGAAGACGAACCAGTACTAAACAAATACGTGTCTATTCCACCAGAATTATGTTGGTTAATTTAACGGAACGTTTATCTTTCTCATACTATTTCTTTTAAGCCCATATGAATTGCGCTTCGCTAAATTGTGGAATTATAGAAGCGGCATTAATTTCACATAATTTCGTTAGTATCTTCGAAGTTTTATTATACGAAGTGATAAATGAAAATGGAATGAAATTAATATAATTATTTTACCAATAACTTTCAAATAAATATTGATAAATAAAAAAAAGGGGGGAAAAACTCAGAAATTACTAATTATTTTCTTCTTCTGTACAGCCAGCAACAGTGACATGCGATACTAATAACGGGACAATATATATCATACGTTTAGACGAGATCGTATTGCAACGGAATCAGATTTCATGATTTGTTATATTCGAGAAAGAAAGCGGAAAAACCAAAAATGAAGAAAATGACAGCACCGACATAAGTGACTGATTTAATTGTAATTTTCGACGCTATCATTTTTCCGGCGATTACAGCCATTCCCGTCGAGATGGCATGTCCTACCGTGCCACCAATACAAACACCTAAAATATTTTCTCTTGTTCCTAAAATGATTGTGCTCAATTGACTTCGATCACCCCATTCCGCTAAGAATGTAAGTGTAAGACTTTGAATAAATATTGTGTTGACATACGACTGAATAAAATTGGAGCAAATTCGAAATGGACGACATCGTCTTGACCACCAATTCTCTTGATCACAATTGTCTATGAATTCTTTCGATCTTTCATTATACAATTCCTTCCTCACATCTTCCAATTCGTCATCAGCATTCTCATTCTCCATATTCTTTGCTTCGTACAACATCTTCATTCCGAAAAAAATGAAGAGAACAGATGAACATAAAATAGTTATATGTCTCGGTAGCCAAATAGTGATGATGTTACCGAGATAAGCGGATAATATTGTCATGGTTCCCAATGCCGTCATACTGCCAAGGAAGACGATCAATCTTGAATATTGCATAGCATAAATTGCAGCGATAAAGAAAGTTTTATCTCCTATTTCCGAGATTAATACGACGGAGAAGGAAGCGGTTAATGCATGAATAAATCCATATTCTGGATTCGACTTCTCAACATCTTTTCCTTTCGTCACAACTTTCTCTGTTGATCTCCCATTGACTTGATTGGAACAACATAGAAGAGTGAATAGTATAATAAATTTCACTAATAATTTTCGGAAATTCATTATCGTAATTTTGAGGAGTAATCGTTTGTGATATTAAATTGTGAGTTTGCAAGATCCAGTCACTGAAGTTTGGGGAGAAGTGACTAGAGAAGAATTTAATTTTTAGTTAGAATAGCCAAGAATTTGAGATGGACTTCCATCAAATTATTCTTAACCAATCGAATGTTAACAAATTCTCATCTTCTTTCATATCTATGAAAAAGTTTAATAATCCCGAAAATATTTGACGTCTTCACCAAATGAAATTGAATAATATAATCACTACGTTCAAATAGAGGAAGATTATTATTTTTCTTATTTATCATTTATTCGCTCCATTCTTAATTGGCTGTCAGTGTATGTACACATTTATCACATTATTTTTCTTCTTCCCATATATCGATACTTTATCTTTACTCATTCTTTCTTTCCTTCCTTCCGATCACATAATAATAATTTTCGTTTTTCATTTCGAAAACACCTCATCTTTTCTACCTTTCATTAATTTAATTAATGCACAATCTGATTGTGATTTAGTTATTATTATTTTCTTATTCTATATTCGAAAAATATTCGTATTCTATTTTTTCATTCATCACTTGAAATATAATTCAAATGTTTTAATAGAATTACACTCCGTTAATATAAAAGAACGAAAACAATCGCGTCTCAATTTGAGAAGGAGAAAAGTGTGAGGACGTATCATGGAAAATGTGCAAAGTTAGTTCAGTTTCTACTTTTCTTTTAAATCGATTAACTTTCTCTCTTATAATTTTTGTTTTGAAATGAATAAAATGATTTGAATAATTTATTGTTTCGTTGAAATTCTTTTTCATTTCAAATCTCTTCCAATCTCTAAATCATTGATGCTCTCTATCTTAATAACAGATGTTAATCAATGCACACTTTCGTACGTAATCTTTTTTTTTATTTTTTTTCTTCTAATCTTCCCCTTTCTTGTCACTCTTCAATTTGTCTATTCAATTCATTGATTCTCTTGCGTCTCATTGGAAATGATTAATTTAAAATTAACACGACTAACTTTAGTTAACGAAAAAAAAAGATGTTGTTTGTTTATTATTCTTTCATGTTCAACTTCTTTGATTAGTTCAATTAGTTGTTATAATTCTAATATCTCCTCTTAGTTTAACAATAAATTCATCTGCCTTCGTTCTGCTTCACCGCAAGAGATTTCATTTCTCCTAAAATTTGTATTATTTTCCTTATCATGTGTTAGCTGCACCAAAAAAAAAATGTTATTTTTCTTCCTAAAACTTTCCTTTTTTTTACTCTCTTTCTCTCCCTCTCTCTGTCTATTTCGACAAAAAAAAATTTATTCAAAAGGACAACAATCATTCCATCTAATCAATATGATGCACGATATGTGATTATTTAAAATATTCGTTCATAATCTTGTCCATTATGATCCCATTCGTTTGTGACAGAAAATGCTGGTGGGTAATCTAATTATATGTTATATCGGGTACTATCGGATACACATTAAACATACAGGCACTGAAATATTAGTGAATTCTTCTATTTAATTTCTGCTATAATCTTCCTCTTCTATTCTTCCTCTTATTAATGTTCTTGCTGTTCTTGTTATTGTTGTTGTTGGTACTGAAATTGTAGTTTTTTTTACACTTTTTATTGCATGTTTCTCATTACATCTTTTTCGAGAAAAGAAATACAATTTCTTTTTTTTTTCTTGCTTTAAAAAAAAATTAGTTGAATTTATTCTTTCCATTATACAGTATTACTGCCATCATTATTAGAAGATTGACTTCTCATTTCTAGAGTTTTCTCGTGGACACTCTCAGGACTTTGTTACGTGATTTTCCTTATTTGCCCAAATTGAGTAATATTCTTTTTTCATTAACTACTATTTCCTTTGATGCTCTCTTGTTCACTTATATTAGTTGTCTTTCAAATCGCCATTCATTTCAACCATAATTACATCGACTTTCGCTTCACAGGAAAATTTTATGAAAATTTATTTTTTCTTACAACTTATTTTGAATGTCATATTGTGACGACACAGCTAAATTGTCGATTCTAAGTTGTACTCATACAATAATGATATTGTGCAGTGAACGATGGTGGTAAGACGATTATTCGATATAGCAGAAGATGATTAATTTCGGATTGAAGAGTTTGAAGTGTGAGTAGACTTCTTCATTCGAATTGTGATATCTACAGCTACAACTAACAAATTAATAAAACGTAACAATCCATAATATAATATCCGTTTTATTTTAGTAGTATTCCAGTGATGGAATAATTTATTTTGAAATTATTTTGGAAATTTATTTTCTATAACTTTTTTACCTCGTGGAAATGGTTGTAGAAGGAATTTTGTGTTCTTCTTTTAATCTTCCACCTTTTTCGTTGATCGTAATTTTTGTTGAACAATTTAAATTAATTTTAATTTTTCTCTTTCTCTCTCTCTCTCTCTCTCTCTCTCAGGACAACAACATAATAATATTATGACGAAACGGTATGATCATCTACCTAGAAACAAACATAAACAGGTTACTAATCCGTTTGAATCATCTGATGAAATGATTGGAGACGGAATTCAACTCTCTCTAAATTCCTCTCCAAATTCTATTGTTGTTTCCTTAATTCTTTCTGTTACTTCAATATTTTCTCAAAAGCTACTGGAGATCAGGTAAAAAGAATTTCCTTTGAATTTTTATTAATACTCTCTCACCATTTCATCTTCTTTCAATGTGAAGATGGAGTAATTTTCATCTCGATCATTTTAGTTTCCTTTTGATGTCATCGTCGTCGTTTGATTAAATGATGAAATTGTGTTAAAATTTTTTTTAACGATTATTCCTATTAGAGAGTTTCTCTTCATAATATTATATATCCACGTGAGAACTGAAGACATGAGATATGTTGATGGTAATTATTTTCTTCATTCTTTCTAATTCATTCAAATTCATTCATTCTAAAACATTTGAAAAAGAATCTTCATTTCATCAAATTTCTCCAACACTTTCTTTATTCTTTTCTTGATGAATTTTCTCTTTTTCTCTCTTTCTCTCTCTCTCTTTCTTCCAATTGATATTATTGATCATTTTCTTATATTAATCATTTTCCAGACGATCCAATGTTCAGTAATTCGATTCGAGGATAATTTTGGTACAAAGAATCAAAAATTATATTTGGAATCTAATAATGATGGAAGTGAAATGATTAATCATCATCCGAAACGTCACCATCATCATCATCATCATCATAATTATCAGCGACAAGGAAATAAAAGAAATAAAGAGAAAAGAGTTGAAGGAAATGATGAAGAGAAAGAAGAGAATGAAGAGGATGATGAAGAAGATGATGGTGAAATTGACCATCAATTGAAGGAGAAGCAGAAATTGACTAATATCAATCGATTTCGAAAAGACGAGGAGATTCTCAATCGATTCGTTGAAGATTCACATCAAGCACGATTACAATTAAGTGGGAAAATGGAGAATAAACCGACTGAGAATAAAAGAAGAAATCGAAGAAAGAAGAAAAAATATTCACGAAATTCTTCGATTGGAACTGAATCGGCTTCGTCTGATGATAGCCGTTCATTATCGATTCGATCAACATCGATATCTTCATCGTCTTCATCAGTGAGATCGACGAGTTCATCGGGAACATCATGTTCCACTAGTCATTCGAGTTTAAGTGAATATGAAAGTGGAAATAAACGGGAATGGGAAGATTATAAGAATAAGAGTAATATGAATATAAATAACAACAACAATAATGGTAATGGAAAAAATAAGAAAGTGAGATATTCGTCGAGATATGAAACATCGTCGAATGATTCATGTTCATCGAATGAATCGGATGATTCATGTTCGAGTGATTCATCTTCTTTCAAATATAATCGTCAATCTCATCGAAAACGACAAGAGAAACATTTCAAATGTTACGGAAATAATCGGAAGTCATCACCCCAATACGACATGTATGAGAAATGTGAAGAGAACGATCCGAATAGTTTATGCATCTCTCAGCGAATAAAAGAATTGTTAACGAAAAAAATGAATGGAGAATTATCGGTTGGAATTGTACGAAAAAAGAATGAATTGAATGTAGATTTGGTGAAAGAAGAGAAACGGATAATGAAGAAAGAATTGGAACAACGTATGATTGAAGCGAAATGTCCAGACGATTTGAAACGGGAAAAATTGTTGAAACAAGAAATGAAAAATCGAAAGAAATTGAGTTTGGGACAGAAGAAGAGGAGACGTGAAAATCGAAATAATCGATCGATGAATGAGTTGGTGGAAGAGATGAATGAAGAAGAAGAAATAAAATATGAGAATCTGATGAAGATTGCTGAATTGCATATTCGTGTAAAGAATGGTTTGTTGAGTGAGGAGCAAATGAAACGAATTATTCAATATTCGAAAATGTATCCATTAATCGATTTGAATTATTTCATATTTCTTTGTAATCCTCAATTGGTTTTCAATAAAATTATTCGATTAACAACCACTCCAACAATATCTGACAATGAACTCCTCTCACCAAATAAAGATAATCAATTAACGATGGATATTAATGGGAAACCGATTATTCTACCCATATCCAAACGATTACAACCAATGTCATTTCCAAATACTTTAATCTCTTCATTGCAACCACTAATCAACTTGACGAAACAATCCGATTCTATACCATTCAAATCATCGATAACATCAGGATCAGAACAAATAACTGATCGACAACAAGCGATGCAAATCGTTCAAAAACATTTCATTACTCGTTTAGCACGTGAACAAATGAGTATGGAATCATTTAAGAATCTTTTCTCTATCAAAGAAATTCAACAAAACGGTCTCATCATTCAGAATGATATACGAACAGTGGACGTTGCCAAATTTCTTTCCAATTCTAACATCACTTCATCAATCAGTCAATCAGACGAAGACGTCAAACAAACACTAACGTCAGACAAACAACAACAACAGCAACAACAATCGAATGAAATTGAAAGAAATACGTTGAGGAATTCAATCGAGCAATTGAATCATCAATATAATCTTCAGAAAGAAAATGAAACGTTGTTGAAGACGATTATCGCCGCAAAATTATTACCTGCCGCTCAACAACAAAGACAACAATTAATTCTCCAAATCCGACAGCAACAACAACAAGAAAATTTCATACAATTACAACAACAAAAACAGCTGCAAATGATTACGGCTCAACAATTAATTAACGATTTCCAACAACGAATGAATCCGAATACGTCGATATTGGAAAATAAGAATATGATTTCTATTGATCAGAATGCATGTAGTCTCCCGTTGAAAGATTTAATAAATATGAATCAAAATCAACATCAACAACAATTGAACAATTTGTCTTCTTTATCTAATTTCCCACAAACGATAATTTCTTCCAATTTGATTAATGCTCAAAATATTTCTGTTCCCAATCAAATTTCCGTCCAAAACAAACAACAAAGACAATTACAAACACAACAACAACAACAACTTCAGAATGTGAAACAGCAGCAGGAACTGCAACAAATACAACAAAATGAAGTTCAACAACAACAGTCACAACTTATGCAACAACAACAACAACAAGCATATCAACAACGTAATTTCTTTAATGTCAATAACAATAATTCATCTGTAATAAATGTAGGAGACATGACGGTAAGTATTCAAGGGAATCCAATAACTTTCGATAATCAACAGAATGATGGTACATCTGAAAACGAGCATTGTGATAATGATAATACAAATAATCATCAACTGAGTAATACGGATGGTAATGAAAAGGAGAAAAACAACTCGAATCAAAACGATAAAAATGATGAGAATTATCCGGAAGAAAATCAGAATAGCGGTGAAGAAAGTTGCGAAAATAATAATAATAATAATAATAATAATAATAATAGTGATGATAAAGATAATAAGGATGAAAAGGATGACGATAAAGATAAAAAGAAACCGAATACAAATTCTAACGACGAGACGACAGATGGAAAAGAAGAAAATCTTTCAATTTCGATGAAGGAAGAAGAAATTGAAAATACTATACGAGACATTTTAGAAGAAATGGTGGGATCGATAAATCGAATGATTGACGCAGATTCTGAATTAGAAATCAAGAAAAGGAAATTGATGACGAAGATAGATGATTCATTTTCCGGTTTTCCGATATTTTATAAGAATCCAATTCATCCGTCCTCCACATCTTCACTAACACCAACGCGGACGTCAATTCCCCCAGTTATAACCAATACTGTCACCATATCTGATTTAACAAAAAAAACAGAATTAAATGTAAAAGAAGTTGATAATTGTCCATCGTCTTCCAATCTCACGTCACCGGTCTTTAATACCGCTTATTCATCATTGTTGAAATCAGATGAAAGTTCATTCCAATCTAATGTTGTCTCTTCCGATATTATGTCTAATATATCATCAGTTATTCCTCCATTCCAATCAAACAATAATTATCAGAATAATAATGATAATATCCGCTCTGCAATCACTTCCTTCAATCACACAATCAATAATAATAATAATAATAATGATTTAGTTAATGTTAATGATACTTCTAATAATTTACTAAATCTTATCTTACAAAAACAACAACTACAACAACAACAACGACAACAACAACCTATGAATAATAATTTACAGAATACTTTGAAATTGCAACAAATTCAACAACAACAACAACAACAACAACCATCATCATCATCTCAACTTCCTCAAATGAATATTTTAGACCTGTTATGTACTCCGAATAATAATCAAAACAATGCACAATCTATTTCTTCATTCATCCAACAAAAACTTGTACAACAGAAACAATTAGAACAACAGCAACAACAACAACAACGTCGTCAAATGATTATGATTCAATTAAAACAGTTGACACAGCAATCACAATTAACCGAACAACAAATTGTTCAGTCAGTATCTGAACTTCGAACGTTGACCTCATTAAAACAGAATCTGACCATAAATCTTCAAGATCCTCAGTCGTTAAACAATACTCAATTTATTCAAGTGTTATCTCAAATAAACCAAAAAATCTTAACACATGAAACACTCATTCGTTCCTTGAATGCTAATAAAACTCAATTAGATTTGAAAATTAATCAACTTATCACATCTGATAATCAACTAAATCCAGCGTTACTATTAAATCAACTTAACTCAAATCCCGCTCAGTTGTTAACACAAAATCTAAATACACCGAATTCAACCAACTTGACTAATATACAAAACAATTCAACCAATAATGCATTAGCCTCTCTAATGAACAATCCGGCCCTTATCGCACCAAATCAATTACTTCATTTGAACAACGTCTCCGCATTTAACCCAATCAATAATTTATCCGTTTTATCTCAGCCATTAGACTCACAACGACAAGGTATAATCACATTACAGCAGCAACAACAACAACAGCAACAACAAGAACAACAGAAGCGACAACTATTGAGTCAAAATTTAAATTTTAACTTACAGTTACAACTGCAACAATTACAACAGCAGCAACAACAACAACCAAAATAAATTTTTTGGTATCTTTCTATAATTACATTAATTTGTTATTTATTTAATTATAAAAGTTTTATCTTCTACTTCTTATATATATATATAAATAATATTTTCATCTCTAATTTCATCAAACTGATTTTCGGAAAACTAATAAAAATATTTCCGTCACTTTCAGAAAACTTTCGATCAAGTCTTTCAGTTACAGAGTCAGAGTATTTAACGAAATTTTCAATTTAAATTTTTATTTTGTAGTATTATTAAGTTATCGAAAAGATATCTTATAAAGTTATATTTTTCTTTTAACTAAATCTTCCACTACACTTCTTGTAAGTAAGTAAGGATTAATTCATAAAAACTTTCCAAATCTTCTCTCCGACAACGAGAATAAATCAATTAGTTGAATGATTCAACTTGTTGGATCTTATTTTTTAAAGTTCATCATTTTATTCAGAAAACTTCTTAAGAGAATTACGAACAGTAAGGCTTATTTTTACCTATTGGGTAATATGAAATACAGTATTTATATCTGACGATTTGTTACCCTAAGCTAAAATAAGGCAAAGAACAGATAGTTCAATTTGTGCATATAAAATGCACATACAACTAGATTAAATTTATCTGTGAACGACATGTCTTTGGCAGGAATAGGGATGAATGTGTCGATTTTGGTTAATAGAACAAGTAGAAAGATAGGAGGCATTCCTCATACGTTCCTTCCCTCTTGTTCGAAGCATTACTTACAATTAATGAAATTCGTATTATTACCATGTGCACCATTGCATTAGACGATGGGTGGGAGGGGAATTGTTGGATGCACACACAACTTATTGTATGTCCTATTCCATTTCATGTTTAATTCCATATTTTAGGCAGTCATCTCAACATCAGTGGTTGAACAATATCTTCATGTAAATAATTTCCCAATAAAATCTAATAAGAATATCATAAAGAAATTTCCTCTACATTGGTCCGTTTTGTTTCCATATTCGTACGGACTAAACAGAAAAGGAACATAGTATCTAAATTCCAACAACTCCCTATTGTTTCTTCTGATAACAATATCTTTAGCTCATGCCTTGATATTTCTCATTAACTTTCTCATAGTAACTTCTAACAACAGATTTATTAATAAAATTTGAATAATTGATTGATTTGAGTATTCAGTCTTCTCAACAATTTACCACCAATTTCATAAAATTTTTTTTCTCAATTATTCAATTATCGATGTTTAAATAAAAAATAAAGATTTTAAAACAAAATTAAAGTTTCCATTCAATTTACAATTTCTCTTTGAAGTTATTTAACTGCCTTGCTTAAACTTGGTTTAAAATTGAACTAAACTTAAATAAAGCTAAAAACCGAAATAAACCCAATGAACTTTAAATTTGTCATTGAAGAATAATATAAATTATATTAATGTAAATTTTTTTCAGTTTTAATATAATTTTTTTGGAGTTTGACATATTCAAATTGAAGCATGTTAGTGTTAACTGTTGCCAATAATCACGATATATGAATTGTCCCATATTTGGAAAATTTCTATTCAGTTAACGTCATGAAAAGCAGTTGCATTCTTGCACGTGAATATGATTCAGTTTACACACATATACTGTTAATACTTACTAATATAAAATATATATATTACTTGACAATAATCTCCAAGAAAAGAGTTTGTCGTCATTTCAGCCCAGAAATATAGTCAAATGTTTACTCTAACCAATACAACCAAATGCGATGTCCATAGGTACATGTAATTCATTTTATTAATAATTCTTCATACAGTTTCAATCAATAGTTCAATGTGTTTATATAGGAAAGAGTACTAACTAGCAACTGGTACGAAGCTAAGAATTAAAGTGTACTTCCCAATTATTTTTTCTTCACCAGTTACATTATGTGCATGCTGTGTGCAAGATGATACATTATAATACTATACACGTAGCCCACTACTTGCTTAATTGTTGTATAGAAGAATAATGAATAAAATAATATGGATATTTCTCTCTATGAATATGTTGGCGTATACACTACCCATACAATTTTTCATTACTATTTTTCTACTTGATGTATACAAATATGAGATGCTGCCTTAAATGGCAGGACCTTTATATATTTAATTCGTATGTAGAACGTTGTCCATATATTTTTATGGACATTCATTTAGTTCTTTATAAAGTGGAGAAATGGCGTATGTATGGATGTAGCTGAAGGGATTGATAAAAGAAATAAAAATAATTAAATCTAGTGATATTGAATCTCTAAGTCTATTGGTCATATGCAGACATTGAATGATGAACGAGTGAATGAGGAGAGAGATGTACAATCAAATTTATGGTTTCATCAGTACTTCAATTTCATCATTCTCCTTTTGAGAGAAAGAGAAAAACGTCCAATTACTTTAATGTATGTGGAGGGCAAGACGGGAATATACAATCATTTCACAATGTACTTCTTTGCATACACACATCTTTCCTATTGAGAACGATGGGTTGTGTTTTGCAATTCGTCCACATACTTAGGTGAGGAAAGCACACTGTTGAATTTCCATTCAGTACAATGTATTCAGTCAGTCTATTTCATTTCTTCTTTTCCTACTTTCCTTCTCCTCATATAAATTTTAGATATGTATATTGATGTTTGTGTATACTGTCAATCTCTATCATTTCTTCTCATTCTTCCACATCATATACATCACTCACTTTCGCCTACTACCACCCTTCCAATAGAATTGTATGAGGAAAATTTACTGTTCGAGTGAATAGGCGATTGACTCCTTTCTACTTATTTCTCCTCTTCACATATCTACAACGAACTATCATCCTCAAAATATATTCAGTTTTCTTTCGTCTTTTTCTTTTCCTTCTTTTTATTATCCTTTATGCTTATACTGTATATTCAGTCACTCATTCATTCCTTCTTCTTCTATTAGCAATCGATAGAATCTATGTCGATATGCAGTCTATCACATTCTATCTTCTCATCCTTTTCTCATTCGATGCAACAACTACATTCTTCTATCATTCCCATATATTCTATCTTTTTACAATCAAACATGGAAATTTCTAGCAAATTTTTTTACAATTTCGACTTATTTTCCTACAATTCTCAACTGTCTTTCCCCTTAATTCTTTTTATTCTAATAATTCTTTTCCATTCATTTCATTCCTCACCCGATTTCTGCTTAGCTTCCTGTTTTACTCATTTTAATAATAAGACCAATCTCCTAAAAAGTTTTAAAAACCGATTTTCATCTTAAACATTTTTTTTCTTAAACTTTTCCAGTCTTGAAATTGTTGAGCTTAATTCTGAAAGTTTTCCCAACCTTTCTCTCTTCCAATTATAAAACTTATTCTTATAACTCCATAATTTTTTTATAATTTTATCATCATTTTCATTGCAATTTTCAGAAATTTATTTTCAGCTAACGTCATTGTCAATTTTAACGATTCGTTCGTTATTCCTCAGTTATGGTGAAAGATAAGCAGAAGCCCAAGGGCCGTATGTCGTCTTATACGTTCTTTGTACAAACCTGTCGAGAAGAACACAAGAAGAAACATCCAAATGAAAGTATTAACTTTACGGAATTTTCGCGAAAATGTTCCGTCAAATGGAAAGTTCAATTTTGCTTTGTCATTTAATTCTCTAACCTTAATTTCAATTTTCCAGCAAATGAATGCAATTGAAAAAAAACGTTTCACCGATCTCGCTGACAAGGACAAGGATCGATTTGATCGAGAAATGTCAGCATATGTCCCACCACCAGGAGAGCAAACACGAAAGAAGAAGAAGATCAAAGATCCTAACGCTCCAAAACGGCCACTGTTGGATATAATTATAATATGTTTATTCATTTGATTCTATTATTTTAGATCTGCATTTTTTATGTATTGTGCGGAAGAACGATCCAAAGTCAAAAGTGAAAAACCATCCATGGGTATCGGTGAGATTGCGAAGGAGTTGGGAGAAAGATGGAACAAAGTAACTCCGGAGTTTCGTAAGAAATATGAAGAGCTTGCTGCCAAAGATAAAGCCAGATATGAAAATGATATGGCGATATATCGAGGACAGAAGAAAGATATCGATGATGATGAGGATGAGTAAATGATCTGTCCTATGCGAAAGGAAACGAATGATTGTGGTTGACGACTTTCGCAGTCGGAAAACTTTCTTAAACACCTTTTTACTTTGAATTTATATATTATATATCACATTTCTTTATAAACACACATACACACACACACACACACAGACACACAGATATAGACAAACGTATATTCATTTCTCCAAAAATAACATTTGGTTACTCACAGATCCTTCTAACGACAGTTGGAACGTATATTCATTTTTATTTTATCGTAGACTTCATACGTATGTTTGACTCGGAAAGTGCATGGCTAATGTGAAAAAATACGTATACTTTACGTGGATCATCATCATATTAGTACGAATACCGCCGGTCAATCAAACATGCTACTTACTTGATCTAATGAACATAATGATATTTTTCCACAAATCTAGAACATTTGTTCGATGTAGAAGAATGGGATGTATTACAGAGATCTTATTCTTTAAA
Organism: Seison nebaliae; assembly: GCA_023231475.1. Classification (NCBI taxonomy): domain Eukaryota; kingdom Metazoa; phylum Rotifera; class Pararotatoria; order Seisonacea; family Seisonidae; genus Seison; species Seison nebaliae. The sequence continues at coordinate 70,447 of JALJEE010002185.1, read as the reverse complement.
AAAACTATTGGGACGTAAATGGAAATGTTATATTTTAAATATTATTTATGTTCGGCATTACGAGTATGGTCATTCAATTCAAATTAATATTTGTAAAATTCAACGTTGTTCACTATATTCTTTTTTTTTTAATTTTGATATATACGAAAATTTTGGATGATCTACGATTCTAACTTGTCCATTTCTCAATTATCTTGTCAATTCTCATCGCATAAACTTATTAACAATCGATTTCCTCCGTCATCATTCACTTTCTCAAAACTTTTTAATTCGACGATATATTGAGTTCCTCTATTGAATCGAAGTCAATTTTCAACATTGAAAAAGTTTAACTCAACTTGTTCCAAATTCAATAAAATTTAACATAAAATTTTATCTTTCAATCACATACTTCAAAAATATTTCTTATGCTTCAAGAACATAAATATATTAGGGAATCATTTCGTTCAGTTTTCGTCGGAACTCTGCTTATAATATAATTTCATCTAATTTAATGGGTAAAATAAGAAAGACTAATAATCTATTAGTCTAATGATTAGTCTAATGATTAGTCTAATGATTAGTCATATCTATTCTATTAATGTGATTCTAAACGAAATAAAATTGTTTAGTTTTCTTAATTTTGAAGAGTTTCATTCCATTAAAATTATAAGATTCAAGTTTTTTGTAACATATACGTTGTATGAATAAGGGATATTTTATCAATGCTAAGAAAATTCTTATCAAATTCTGAAAAGCAGTAACTTCAATCGAGCTGGCTGCCGTAAACTATAACTAGGACCGTTAAATAGTCAAAATGATTGAGTTATCTGAATTGATCTTTTGAATCATTCTGAATCAATCGAATCGCCAAACGAAATTTTTTTCGTCACTATAAACAATATCTGAGACGTTACATCTCTTCAATCTGGTAGTTCATAACGTAATAGAACATACTCAGAATTTATAACGGAACCGTAACATCTTCTATATACGGTCCTTCATATATGAGAGGAATAAGAAGAAGCAAATCAAATTATAATTAAATTTGGACTAATTGAAGTTCAGAGTTCAATTAAAGAGTTTTTATGTTGTGGTTTTCCATCCATGTGTTGAAAGAGTGAGGAAGGATATTCTTTAACAAAAGGAACTAATTATTGTTCTACGATTTGACAATATCCTTCGAAATTAATTCTACCTCCATCCATCACATAAATGACGCTTTTCCCGTCATATCCAATGGCTGCCCATACCTTTAACCTTCGAAACTGCGATTTGGAAATTTTTTTGGCTCCGTTCGAATATCCATCGAGCCCATCAAGGTTAAATTTCTTCTCACTGAAGAAAATAATGGTTCGAAAGTTTAATCCGACGTTTAACCATTCAGAGCATATTTTTACCGGATTATCTTTATGTTTTTGGTTCATTTTTGGGCCCTTTGACTTGGATCTACCTGCCCTTCTCATATTTTTTATATAATTTTCTTAGAATTATGAATTACGGTAAGGCTACGGCAATATCTACTACAGAGATATTGGCATTAATATACGCTTCGCCTCAACTGATAATCCTTTTCCTTTCCCCGTTTTTATTAGAGCGTGTTTTTTTTAAAAACAACTTAAACTACTTCAATTTTAAATGATTTTTGTAAACATAAAAATTTTGTAGAATTTTATTCCTGAAAATTGGCTTTACATTAATTTTGATAGGTTTTAAAATTTTGTGGAGTAGTTATCTTGGTCAATGCATCTTTAGATTTTCGTGGGTTTCTTTACTTGTCTATGATTACTGTGATATTTAAAGTTTTCGGTCAAGATTTATTCCATAAATATGTTACTTAAATAGGCGACGTTTTTTAAATCTGTATTCATATAGTTAATGAATGAATATATAAAAAAAGGAAAATAATTTATAAAAGAAATCTCAAATTTCTTTTCAATAAACAAATATATAGGAAATGATTTAATTCGATTCTATATGCGCTTTTATAGAAACTAGGCCTTTTGAGGGATTGATTAAAAGATTGCTCCAACAATATCTCCCACAATTTCAAATATCGAATCATCTGCTACCACTTCCGCCCCATCGTTCATAAAACTCAGTACCTTCATTCCGAGAAAACCTCCAGTCAGTGCGCCTAATGGTCCACTTATTCCTGATGATGGAGTTGGATTCTCTTGGGCCATATTCAACCATGGATGTGCAAACATGTTATATTCAGGATTAAGAATGTAGGGATACATTATTTTGAATCGAAAATTGTGAATAAGTTTCAAACAAGTTATTCGGAAGTTATAAATTAATGTTATAAGGAATGTTATTTATCTTGTTATATTCCTGACATGACGTCACCTTCTGTTATGTAATTTATAATTCTTTACCAACTAGATAATTATCTGACCTCCAATCTTGAATTTCTCATTCAAACAATATCCATTTGCAACTAACATCTTTAACAAGCGTCATAGTTCACAGTTTCATTAAAAATATTAAGAATATTTAATTTGGTTCATGTGTCTAACCTTTAGGAGAGTTGTTCATTATAGAATAACGAAGTAGTTAGTATTTCATAACATGTTAGGGATTTTAATGGTTCATTTGTTTCCACACCCGAGAATATATATATACATGTATATATAATAAAAATCAATGATAATATCAAATTATTTATAATTAATGATAATAATATAAATGCTTACGTTTATAATGCAATGCGATGTTAATAAATTCATCCACCCAAACGGAAATGCAATTAGATTACAAGCCGGATAAAACATTGTTTGAATTTAATTAATAAACAAGATGCAATAACAAACCAAAAAATATTAAAATCTTAAATACAGGATTTTTGGAATGGATGACAGATGAAGATAGTGATGACAACATAAATAAAATATTGCATAGTTATGTAATTTTCTATTTTATCGCACCTCAGACAATTCAGAAATTAACCAATAAAATTTCGATTGTCCAAAAATTAGAATTCTAAATTGGATTCGAAAAATTGCTTATCTCCTCATTCATATACTACTTCACAAAATTTTAAAACGTATTAAAATACACGTAAAGCCAATAATCAGGAATAAATGGGAACATATTTTAACCCGATTATCTTTATGTTTTTTGTTCATTTTTAGAACCACTTTATATTTTCTTGGTTCTATATTGGCATATTCCTTTATGACGCGCCGAATTGTTTGGCTGGAAATGTCCAATTTAAAATTTTCCTTTATCTTAGGACAAGAGTTTCGAGCGTTTAGAGCTTCTTTACAGATTGCTCTGGTAGTTCGGTCAGTAATTGACCGTTTCATGTTAGAACTATAATTCTTTTTATTCTTCAGGAAATTGCGATTGGTGAAATTATTAGCATCTATATTATTGATGCCTTTCGTTATTGTAAGATGGTTTTTAAATAATAGTCTAACAACGTAAGCCTAACTTGTCAGATAAATGTCCTAGACGGATTATAAATTAAGCGTAATGTGTTGTGGTGTAACAAAAGTTAGACTGAGGAACAACGATAACGTGTTGCTGTCGAGTTTTCTTCTGAATAAACTATATCTTGTTGATCTTATTAATATGACGTCCCGACACTCTCCAAACCCACCACAGTCTCCGACAAAGATCCGTCTTTTAACAATGTATAATCAATGTATGCCTCTATCTTCGCCTTCTCATCAACTGATAATAGTTTTCCTTTTTCCATATTTATTAGAACGTGTTTTTTTAAAAAGAGCAACATAAACTACTTAAATTTTAAATGGAATAACCATAAAATTTTTAAAATTTTGTGGAGTAGTAGATTTCATTTGGTAATCACTCTATCAAGTAATATGTTACAGAATACTTTTAAAATCATTTATTTAAAAATAATTTAAATTGTCTAAAGTTAAAATGTTCAGTTAAAAAGACTCATTTGATTTGATAATTTTAATTTCAATTTAACTTATTTTTTAAACAAAACAAACATAAGATATCTCCATGAGAACAATAGTATTTTAAGTCTACAGTTTTTTAAAAAGAAGATGTTCTTCATTTTTGAAAGGAGAGCCATGGAGAATTTCAAACCAAGTAGTTTGTCTTGTCAGATTTTAAGTGATAAGCAGAAAACATAATTATAATTAAGATGATATCCAAAGGTTTTGGAAAACTGAAAACAAAAAATACATTGTTATTCATTTGTGATTTGCAAGGAAAATTCGCCAAACATTCAATCGGTTTTAACGATGTGGTTCATTCGACTAATCGGATTATTAAGTCAGCGGAACATCTGCAATTGCCTATCATTGCCACTGAGCAGGTACCAAAAGGTTTTAAAATTTGTTTGCATAAAAATTACAAACAATCGAAATATATTTAAGCATTAGGACGACTTGTTGATGAATTAAAACTTCCTACAACAGCCGAAAAATTTGAAAAGTTTCAATTCTCCATGTTGACTGATGATATACGAACATATCTTGATGATAATCATAAAAGTTTTTTTATCGATAAAATTTCTTATAATAATTTTAATCATTAACGATAAGATTATGAATCAATTATTTTATGTGGAATCGAAGCACATGTTTGTATTTATCAGACAGTTATGGATCTAGTTGAAGAAGGAAAAGAAGTTTATATTCCGGTGGATTGTGTGACTTCCAGATCATTGACAGATAGGTTCTTATTTCGTATTTGTTAGAAAGTTATTAAATATTTGAAGGAAATATGCACTTAAATCGTTTGATCGTGTACCGAATGTTCATTTGGGAACTGGAGAAAATATAATTTTCCGTTTGATGATATCGGCAAAACATCCGAAATTTAGAGAGATCTCTCCACTCTTTAAAGAAGCCACCAGAAATAATTTTAAATAATTTATTAAATAGATTCAATATCATGATAAGAATGTGTCATACCATCGTCCCGCATGAAAATCGCGGGTAATGTCTTTCGAGGAGGCAGATACAACTGATGGATATTTGTTCGTTCTTTCTTACTCTTCTTCTTTAACCTCTCCTCCATATTCACTTCATTCATATACTCCGATACTATCGAAATTAAAGAGGTCGAAGATTTCAAATTTTTTTCAGTCTCCTTTCTACTTTCTTCCTTCTTTCCATTCAATGAATTCTTCATTTGTAATGACTTCTTTATCCGATATGGTGACGTGACGATTCGATCAATTTCTCGACGTCTCTTCTTTGATCGACGATAAGTGAAAAATGCACTAAAGGCGAGAACTGAAATAATTACGACTATCGATAGAACGAAAAGAATGATTACTGAAGAACTCACTGAAATAGAATTAGATAAGAGAAGTTTAATGGAAATTAGAAACATCTCTGACAATAAGTTCCTGATCTAGTCCAGAAACAATTGCAATGTTCTTGTCTATTTCCATTTTTTTGAATTTGAACATAACACGGAGATTTGTTGCAATCGATTAATTTGCATTTGGTGGCGTATGTGGAGTAAGAGAAATGTTGGGGTGGACACATTTCTTTTAAAATTCTTCGAATTTCGTGATGATATTCAAGTGTTACATTGATGTTTCCTAAGTATTGACGAAAAGAACACAATTCATTCCATTTATTCTGAGTAATGTTATTTATTTGAAGGAAATTAGTCAAATTGTCATCCGTACCGAAATTTTCTCCTTTTTTCTTTATTTCATTATACATTAAACTATCATTATTATGTTTATCATACTCATATTTTGTTCCACTGACATCATCATCATCATCACTTTCGTCATCATCATCACTTGTTCCATCATCGATTTTTTTATTGTAGTATTTGGAAATCGATTTCTTCTTCATTCTCCTTATTTCGACCAGCTTCTTTCTTGTCTAATTTTCTTCGATTTGATAATTTTGATAAATGAAAATAAATTCAAAACAACAAATTTTTCTTATAAAATATAAAGTTGCAATCTTATCTATAAGAATCAGCAGTATAATGATATAGTTTTGATATAATGATAATAAAAGGAAATGTGAGATAAGAACAAGAAGTAGTTTTAAGTAACATGATATACGCTTCTTGTAGAGTGAACTAGTTTCTCTAATATTTATTTTAGGAGTTTCCTCTCCTTTTACCTTCTTTATCTATTATTGATATTAAGATCAATCATTAAGAAAGATGAGTAAATGAAAAGACAAAAAATAATTAGAAGGACGAGAATTCATCAAGACGATAAGTAACTGACATTTTATTTGACTAGTAAGATCAATAATCACGTCGATATATTTTCTTGTTATTTTTATTTATTGATAATAAACAAAAAAATCGTTAAGAGAAGGAGAGAACATGTTGAATAAATATGAAAGTTAAAATTAAATGACAATAATTTACAGTTCCTTCACTTCCACTATTATTATCTGTTTGGGAAGACGATGACTCGACAATTTTTGCTGAATTGAATCGTTGTAACTCAAACATCGATTTCCAGTACAAACGATCGTAATATGAAGTGTCTTCAGCAATACGTTTGAACATTCGTCTCTTGAATACATCTTGTCGAGAAGATGATCTTGTTGTATAATATCGAATTTCCTTTTTTATCAGATTGACAAGTTTAGTTGGTTTAAGTGTATTCATATCTGAAGATGTTTGAACGTTTCAAAAAAAAGAGAATCATATAATATTGGTTGTAATCGAAGAGAATGAAAGTACTAACAACATTGCGAATTAGTTCGTATACAGAACAATAATCCGAACTTACATCCACATAACATACACTGGAATTGACGTGATTCTCCGTGTTTCATTGCAACACTTTTATTCGTTTTGTTGATACCACACCCGAACGATGTCACATGAAACTCGCAACGATTCCCAAAAAAACCTCTAGAAAACGAATTAGATTTATGAGAATGAAGAACAATGAAACAAAATTAACGGTTTACAATAACATATCAAATTAAATAGACGGATTCCTTTGTTGAAACATATCAATCGATCATTTGTTCCACCGTAAATCATTTGGAGGAGATTTAAGAGGAAATATTCCCGAAGAAAATTCATATTTGGAGTTCTTATTAATCTATTGACCGATCTATGAGTACTATGAATCCTTCTTATCGTTGACTTCTCTTTCCTGCTGTGAGAACAAATTGAAAAAATGTTTCAATAGTTCATAGAATAATTATTGTTCCGTTTAATTATCTTATTGAAATGATACACTAATTATTGGTTTTTCTTATATGGGAAACGGATCTTCAATCTCTCTGATTTTGTTCCCACCTTTCTCATAAAGCAATCATTCAACAACAACTTTTCAAGTGTTTAATTCTATAACAATTCTCCTATCATTTTTATCGACTTTTTATACGAATTTCTCTACAATTAATTCTATCTCACTAATATGTGAACTGGAATTGATTAGTTAAAGAAAATAATCTATTAAAAGAATTATTAAAAAAAATCAATTTCGATTGATTGATCACCATCAATTAACAATAAATAATAAAATATTTTAATAATAAGAGAAAATAAATTAGATACGAATTGTGAAGTTATTATAAATTTACGAGTAAAATATTTATTCGATAATTTCTTCGTTAATGCTTCTTGAAAAATTGTAAAAATATAGTGAAATTCTGGAGGAATTCATCTCGATATGATCGAACTGTCCACCAAAATATCGGAAAATTCATCCAAATAAACAAGTTGAAGAATATGTGAATCTCTTTCTGAGCGAGAAGTATCGTCTCGTATTCGCACAACCATAGTAGATTCCTGTTGGAACAGATCGAAATTAGAATATGAATAACAATATCAGGTGCGGAAAATACGATAAAGCTGAAAGCTAAAAGAAAAGTTGTTGCCATTATATGATTCTTATTCTTAGTTATTGATATCATTCGTTTATTTTTTGCCAAGATATTATCTTTTTTGTTTTGATGCTCGTAAACTAATAAATCGTTTGGCATTTGCCTTCGTTCCATTATGAGAGTAACTAATGAAATAATTGTGAGGAAGGATAAGATAATAATTGGCGTGATATATCTGACAATGAGTTGAATTAAAATAATTTGAATTTGTTCTTTGGGAAATGTAAAATAATTCATCATATTTGATAATTTCCAATTCCATTCATTTTCGATTTGTAAACTCTTGTCACTGATGTTCGATTCGAACAATAATAACGAGTTTGTTAGAAGGGAAAAAATAATCAAAATTAATGTTGTTATTGTAACGCATGCAAATGGATTGGTTTCGTTATGTCTTCGTCGTCCTCGATATCGTTCGAGGAATGAGGGAATAACTTGATCCCACATAATCAAGATAATTGAATGAATTATCAATTGGATCAATACCGAATCGACATATAATAATACTCGGCAGAAGTCTTTGTTTTCAATGGGAAAAATGAAACCGTTAATTATATGTGGCATATTCGATGTGTGAATGAAAATCATTTGGAATATTGCAAGATAAACATTCATCAAACGAAAAACTGGTTTAACATGTTTCAAATATGCAGTGTAATTTAACATATTTATATGGGTAACAATTATCAGATTGCCCGTAATGAATAATAGTAACGAGATCCATGCGTTCGTTCGATGATCAATTGTCGATTCTAAATAATTTCTAGTCGACGTCAAATTATAATTAAAAGTGTCATTTTTTACCGTTCCACCAATTATTATTTCATCCATTTTGTTAAGAAGAATTTTACAAAAATAAAAATTTTAGTCTTTTCTCACAAAAAATAAGAAGTTCTCATACTGTCACATTAGTCATAGTATATATCATTATTTCAAATGTTTTCTTAACATTTATCTAACATTGTAAGTTTGATCCTTTTTGCCTTCTGACATTTTTTTTAATATTAAGTATTCCTCTACTTTTTATGATGGTCTTAATTCTACAACAATTCCTGATTCTGATCAAAGTAATTTAAGTTTCAAATGTTAATTTTGTCGTTAATTCATCATAAATTATTTTGGTGAAATGTTCGTATGAGGAAATTTATATACATAATCTCCATGGCAACGACAGAAATAATTGCACAATAAGAATTAAAATGGAATATAAGAAATTATTTCAAGATTGTCGTACTTCGAACACAAATAAAGTTCATCTCTCGATAAATTTGACATTTTATTCTTTTTAAGATATCTGATGTAATTTCAAAAAAGGAAAACTTATGTGAAGAATCAATCGATGAAATAAGCAATTGCTTACTTCATTACATTGGGGCAAATGGCAATGTGGAATTATATAATTTATTGAAAGAACGAAATTGGATGATCGAAAACGATTTTGGATGGACTCCATTTTTCCAAGTTTCTCCAACTCCCATTTTTATCGACTATTCTTTTAGGCATGTCGAAATGGACAACGAGACTTTGTTAAAATTATGTTACACGATAATCCTCAATTGCTGTACAAGAAATGTAACGTTATCACAGGAGCGATTTGTTCTGTGGAATGTGCTTTCCAGTCGAGAGATATTAACATTTGTGAATTGCTTCTCCAGAGAATTAACTGTGAAAATAATTTAGAAGAATTCTTAGGTGAATATGGGAAAAGTCTATTATCTTTATCAATATATTTAGAATTCAAAGAAGGAACCAAATTAATTGCAAATTATTTGAAACAAATTATAAATTTGAATGAGAAGAAAATCAATTTTAAAAATGTGTCATCTATCACTTATTCTCCGATGTTTGTTCAATTGATGAATTGGGAAAATAGAGAAAATTCGATGAATTTAAACAGATTAGAATTCTTGTCAGAAAATTCGTTAATTTCACCAATATCCTTTACTTTTGTGGAAGTTGAAGGGAATAAATTTTATTCAATTAATTCTTTATTCGATCAATTATCATTGAACGATTATCAATATTTGTTGAAATATAATTCAATTCAAAATTCTTCAGCATTCTTATTCAACTATGAAATGAAAAAGAATTTTGAAGTTATTGAACTTCTTTTAAGTTTAGTGGGAGAAAATGAATTGAAGAGACTATCAAAACTTTTACAATCACAATATTTACAACTATCTAATCTGCCAATTAGTATCGATGATTTCCCTCAAAGTTTTACTTATACTTTTTCCAACTATTTATCATAATTTTTTAGAGTTGAAAAAAAAATTGAAATTTAACGATTCTACTCCATATTTCACGAAATTCTTTACAATATCAAATTTACTTGCATTCATAGGCGCATTTGATCTTGTCAAATGGCTCAGCAAACAACTACCAGAATCTGTTAAGCATCCAGTAAATTTCCATCCAGCAAATCAGACGATTATCCTATCTATCATTGGAAATAGAACAAAAATTACAAATTTTCTCAAAATTAACTTTTATTCGGAAGACGAAAGTATTTTAACAGAAGAACTTCAACAATTCTTATCCTTCGATACTATAAAATATATTAAAAATAGTTTTGAAAAATAAAATTTCAAATAAAAAATTTTATCAAGAAAATTAATTATTGAATATTTTTAAAGAATTTTAATTTTTGTTCATTATTGAAATTCCCATCAGTGTAAATGGGAAATTATTTGAATAAGTTTCTGTATTCATCAGCATTGATCAAATGTTGGGTTTTTACCCAGAGTTTGAAGATTGTTTGAAATTCATATTAGTGTTACTTTTTTTCATCTTAAACGGTGTTCTTAAAATTTCCTTAATATTTCAATTCTTCAAAAAACTGAAATTAAAATTGGAATAAATATTATTCCATTAATTAAATATCAAATTATATTATAATCTCTACTACTTAATCGGAAGAATATTAGATTATTAATAAAAATTTCAAATAAATAAATGATAAATTGGATATAAAACCTTATTAATTTGTTTTTCGTACATCGATTGTAAATGAGAAGTGGACAAGTAATTGGGACATATTCGACTATGAACGTAGAAGATTTGTCCGAAATAATACGGGAAGTAATAAACGAATGTACCAACACAAAAAGAAAAGGGGAAATTTCAAAAAAATTGTGCGATGTGTGAATGAATTAAGCTTAAAATTTTAAACTAAAAAAACATTTTCATTGAGTTTCAGAAAAGATCTGCAAAATTTTCATGAAAATATTTCCAAAGTTAATTTAATATTGTCCTGAAATACTAATCAAATCTTTTGAAAGAACTGAACAGTAAATTTGAATGTGAATAGAATAATGGAAGGAGAAAATGAAAAAGGAAAAATGGCAAATGCCTTCGAATTTACTCCGTCGGCCTATATGGTTCCCATAGATTTTTTGGTGTCATCAATTCCTGATATACCGGATGATTATATAGATAATCATATTGAATCAGACATTCAAATAAAGAGTACGATTATCAAGAATAGGAAATTTGACAGTTGTTATAATCGTTCTCTCCGATTTCGCTATATACCACAACAATTCCTCACAAAACCATCAGCTGAAGATCATTTAATTAAATATCTTAATCGAACATTGAAGAAACAAGAATTGTTATTAGATCTTAATAATAATATTACTAATAATAATAATAATTTATCAAAAAAAAAACCGATTTTCATAGAAAAATTGGAGAATGATTTGGAAGGGAAGAAATTTGAAGGAAGGAAATCTCGTTCATCATCATCGACAGTTGGACGAGTATCTAGAAGTGATACGATGTCTAATAATGATGGATCGATTGATGAGAATATTCTGAAAGAAGCAGCGGAAACATTGAAGAGTTATGAGAAGAGTAAAACGAGGAATTCTTTCCGATTTGGTGCACATGCAAAAAATCGAATATCCATTAAAATTACACCCCAAATTGGTGTTCAATGTTATTTGAATAAATCGAAGAATGAGAAATTTGATAATGAAGAGACTAATAAATCGATGAATATTGATGATAATCAGACAAATCATCTTTCTACTGTCGATAATGATGTAATGAATACCAGTATGGATTATGTGATGATGAGTGGTGGTGATGACGAAGATAAATTGAAGGAAGAAGAAAGGAAAACTGATGATGGTATGACATTAAATCTGAGTTATGAAGATGTAGTTAAGGAGATGCCATATATGTCGCTTTCGGGCTTTCGAATAAAAAGTGAAAACATTTTCTCCAATAAACATTTCGAAATCTCTAATGAATGTACTTTATTGTTGGAACGATTGAAAGTGGAATTAGAATATTTCGAGAAAACAATTATCGGCAATATTGATGAGAAACGAATTGCCACATTATCAGAAATCTTACAACAATTGAATAATGACGAGTATGTTTGTGAGAAGAAACAAAATGAATTGACATTGGAATGGACGAAAATTGAACGAGATTCTTTTGATCAAACTTTGAAAATGTTATTGAAGAAAGTCGATGGCGTTAACGGTGAGATTATTGCATTATTATCTTTATTATCACTTTATCCGTTCAGTACGAAATCGACAGAAATTGTTAACAAAGTTGTCAAGATATTATCGTCGTTCGATATGGAAATCGATTTGATGAAGTCGAGCAATTTAGAGAATTTAATGAAAATTTTCGAATTGATCATTCAACTCCTCTTATCAGTTCCATCGATCAGTTTAGAAGAGATGACGGAAACATATTTTTCTTCATTTCTTTTACAATTCATCATCAATCGTCATGATTATGGAAACCATTCGATTTTCCGTTTGAAAATGGCTTCAGTTCATATTTATCTTCTCTTATGTCGTCGACGTTTGATTTCCATTAAATCTTATGATCAATGTCAACGATTGATGGAAGAGAATGAATTGACGAAGGATTTGTTGACGGAATTATTGTTGGAACAATCATTAATTTTGAAAAAGTGGAAGAATAATATTCTCAAATTGATCATTCAAAATTATTCGATTGATAAACAATTGAGGAAGAATATTCGTTTTCAATTTAATTCCAAGAATAATGTCTCATTACCAATCATTCTATTAATTGAACTTCATCAATTATTACCAAATATTTCAGTTGACGAAAATTTGCCAGATGAATTGAAGAAACTTTTACGCATCTTCCTTCAACAACATTCCGTCAATTATTGTATCGAAATTTTAGATACATGTCTTCCCATTTCATTTTCACTTTCTAATTGTTTCCATAATAATAATGAAGAAACGGATGATAATATGATACAATTCCGAAAGAAAGAAATAAATTTAACAAATGGAAATTATCGTCATGAATTCCAATTAAAGAACGACAGTCAACGAATGGAATTCCTTAAAGATTTCTTCACTGACGTTCACGAATTAAGTAAGAGGATAGAATATCCGTTGACATCAGAGATGTTAGTTTATTCGGGAAGTATTATGTTGAAAGCGTTCCAACGACGATATATTAATAATTCCATTAATCTCGTCGATAATGATAAGAAGAATGAAGATATTCGATATTTTCTCGAATTCATTCAACTTCTCCTTCCTATCTTCCTCAATTACTCATATGACGTAAATGAACAGAAAGAGAAATATATTTCAAATCATCATCTTTATTCGACATCGTTAGCAATTAATTCGTCGGATGAGGGAGAATTAGCTTATCAAATTATCATTGATTATTTGGAGAATAATAAAAATGATTTAAAATCATTTATTCTTTTCGATCTCAATCAGAATGTGAATATTAGAAATATTTACAAATTAATTAGTAGAAATAAAGAGAATGAAATTAATGAAGAATATTCGACTATTCAACAAAATTGTTCTAGTGTCAATGAACTTTATTATTTGTTCGTTCATCATCATATGGGACAATCTGTCTTTAATCTAATGATACAAATGGTTAGTGGTATTTTGACCTTCCTACCAACTATCTCCAATTATCATCAAACGAAATTATTAAAATTATTAGTTCTCATATTCTCACAAGAGAATGCATCGACATTTATGGATGTTGAAATGGTATCAAAAACGATCGAAAATTCTTTATCATCTCCATCGATTTGTGTGAGAGAGGCAACTCTCAATATTATTGGGGAGCAAATGAAACATACCGAATTCAATATCGATAATTGTGAGTATCTAATACAAAATTTGAATGATCCATCCGTCATCATCAAAAGGAGAATTTTCAGTATTTTCAAAGAATTATTTGAGAAATTGGGGGAAAGTAATCCGAATGTCGATTTGACTTTGATGAAGAAACAATCGAAAATTTCTGCTCACATTTTAGAACAATTGAAGAATGAGAATCAATCCTTCCATCCATCAATTCTTCAAATTATGAGAAGTTTCTTCAACATCAACAACGATGATCATTCGAAAAATCGAATTTTCACCATTTCTCTCGTTTTTAATTCATTGGATGATTTATTACCGTTTAATGAATTGAGAAGAATTCTTATGATGATTTTAGATAAGAATTTAATCTTTAACGAAAATCTAATTCATAAATTGATTATGGAACATCTCTCTCCCAAATTCATTAAAGAATGTTTATCGAAGAATGATGAAGATGGAGAGATTTTAGTAGAGATGTTAAATGGTTGTATGATCATCATTCATCTCATGACATTAATTAATATTCCTTCTGTTATTAATTATAATCCTAAACTTATCTGGTTACTTCATACCGTCTCTCATGACGTTCAACCAAAATATTTTGTGTCTATTCGTCATACTCTCCTTGCTCTCCATCAATTGATTCCTCATTTGAGGAATGGACAATTATCCAACGATTCAGTGAAGAATATTGAGGAATGTTGTTATAACATTCTCAAATCGACACACAAACAATGTCGTGATATAGCTGCAGCTCTTCTCTTTCAAACGACTATATATTTGTCCAGAAATTTCGATAAGTCAATTCAAGTTATTCTCAAAATGTATTTGAGAATTGAGAATATCACGAAACATTTTGAATCATTGCGTCAGAAGATGTTGGAAGATAATGGAGATAATACCGATTTTATAATCGAAGAAAATAAAAAGGATTTTGTTGAGTTGAACAATTTGCCGAATGATCAATCGAATATTTTATGTGGAATTCTCCAAGTTCTTGGTTATCTACTTCATCATCTTCCTTATGACAAATATATTACTTACGTTTCCAAATTGGATGGTGTCACTTCGAAAGATAAATTGAAAGAGAATATTGTCAAACCAGAGAAACATTATATTCTCCTTCTAACGATATTGAATCGAACTGTCGGTACATTTCCAACATATTTAGCCGCTCTAGAAACATTTGGATATTTGACCGCTGCAAATCCAAAATTACTCATGAGAAAAGAAACAATTATTCTTTATAAACGAATGTTTAATAATATTATCCGATCACCATCGACAACTCTTCCTAATAATTCAATAAAGATGTGTGCACAAGTTCTCTCAAATTTAACTTTATTTCTAACTGATGTCGAACAACGGAAAGAATTGGCTGAATATCAAGAGGAGTTAGATGAGACAAATTCTTTATCTAATGAACAATCAGCGAACGATATTACTAATTCATCAATCATCATTCAATTATATTCTTCATTCATTGGAAATGTTTATATGAGATCATCTGACGAAGTATTGAGACGACAATGTTGTAACTTTTTAGAGAAAAGTTTCAAAACAAATCTTTTGGACAAATCGTCGACAATTTCATTAATTTGTTCATTGACTATCGATCCTGCTCAATCCATCAATGAATTAGGGAGGAAATTGTTTCAAAAAGTTTTGTTGTCAATCGAACAGAATAAGAATTCAAATAACATCTTTCTCCAACAAATGAGATACGTTCCAATTTATAGTTATTGTCTTCGCAAATTATCCGATGATGTTGATGTGATCGATTCGAATTATCTCACCGAATTTTATGAATTAATTCAAAATAAATCAAATTTCTTTAATACATTTTTCAATGAAATTCTCGAATTATTTCTTATCGATTTCCATCAATCGAATGAGAATGGATTGAATAATATTCCTCGATTATTTCATTCGATGAAGAATGATTTAGAAATTAATATTCATATATTCTATTCTCATCTAATTCATCAATTGTGTAATCTTTCATTCAAATCAATGAATGAATTAATGGCATTCAAGAAACGTTTAGAAGATTATTCGATTTCCGTTTATTCTCAAATCGTCAACGATCTCAACGATGTTCTCCAACCACATGTTATTGAACAGGATTCCGGATCTGACAATGATCAATTCGTCATAACTAACGAACAGATTTCGAATCCGGATGAAAATAAAATGATTCTTCGATTACCAAACGATTTGAAGGATTTATTACCATCTTTCATTAACATTCGACGACTCTCCTTAATCATTACATTTCGATTATATTTACTCAAATATTACCGATTATCTTCAATCAATGAATTTAATCAACATCGTATAATAGAAAAAAAGAAATCATCGAAAAATGAGGAAAAAATAAATTTGGATTTACTTAACAATTATTTCAATTCCTTTCTCAAAACTGATGAAACGATTGGAGAGATCGATCATTTCGTTGGGAAAAATGTGGAAGAGAATTTAATTCAAACTAATTTCCATCTGAATAATCATTCAGATGAGTTACGGAAACAAATCGCAAATTTTTTAACTGAATTCTATTTTATTGATATTATCGAATGTGTCCCATTCTCTAAGAATATGACAACGGATACAAATAAAAATGAATTAAGTTTAATTCGATTATTATGGAAATGTATTGATGAAGAGATGCCTGCTTATCAAGAGAAAGATGATGAAATTTCAAAATTTACCAAACCAAAAATGAAATCTCCAAAAAAAACAAATCTGACAAAATCTAACACATCAAAAACAGGTGGGACAAAGACAAAAACGTTCGTTCTCAAATCGGAAGGAAAAACTAAAGGAACTACTTCGAGAGTAGCGAAAGGAAGAATACGAACACCAGTAAAACAAAAGAGAAAAACAGCTAAAAATGAGCCAGTCTCTTCTGCCCGTAAATCGAAACGTGCCCGACGGAAATTGATCGATTTTGATGAGGATGATGATGACGATGATGATAATATTGATGATCTATTATTAGACGATACATATAATAGCAAAGACGAAGAATCAGATCCTGATTATGAATATGAATAATATCAGTTTTAGTCGAATTCTTCTCTTGATCACTTTTTCGATTTTCTAGTTTTTTGTAAAAAATCTTCATACAAATTTTTATTGCGAAATTTAAAATAATATTACTATTTCTTTAAATAATTTTCAATTTTTTGACAAATTAACTTTGTAGGAATGATTATCCACTTCTTTAATGTGAAACATCAAAATTTAAGTTGTAAAGTATTTCAATTATCTGAAATATTATACAGTTTTGAAATTTAAAATTTTAAATAGTTTCGAATTTTATAAACATTTTAATTGAGTGAGTTAAATGTCTGTTTGAACACCACAGAAAAAAATTTTTTTTTGTCTGAAAATAAACGTATAGGCTTCTGAAACGATTCTGAACATGATAGTGTTTCTAAAATTTCTAAAAAATTTAGTTTAAAAAACTTTTCGAAAAATTTTAGGCTTACCTTAAACTACCTAAAAAGATGCCTTTCACAAAAAAGAGATTGTCTTCGGACTATATCCTGGTTTCTTCTTCTTTTTTACGAAACGCAAGTTTCATTCTGTTAAGTTTTATGTAATCCTAGTAAGTTAAGCCTCAAATTTTTCGAAAAGTTTTTTAAACTAAATTTTTTAGAAATTCGAAAATTGAAATTTTAAAAATACTATCATGTTCAGAATCGTTTCAAAGACCTATACGTTAATTTTCAGACAAAAAAAAAAATTTTTTCTGTGGCGTTCAAACAGACTTTTACCAAAAATGAATTTGATTGCAATTTAAATTATGTTCAGTTATTTATTTGATCTGACAGTGAATAATTATTGCATTAACGACTGTTGCGAGGAAAATTTTTTGGATTATGTTGTGAATTTAATAATTAGAAATGAAAAGCTTAAATTAAGAAAATCGTGAATTTAATCATGAGAAGTTATAAAATAGTTTAAGATGATTGAAACGTATTGTTAGAAATGGATGTTCACTCCGGTGAACTGGACGGAAGAGTAGTTAATGTGTTGAAAACCTGATTAAGAGGAAAGCAGGAAGTGAACAAGAAACGGATGATTAATGGATATCAAAAGAGTGAGTCATAAGTGTTGTCTGAAGTTTCAGTCCAGATTTCTCATTTGGGTGAAGATCAGACAAATGACGAGAAAAATAAAGGAAATTAATTAGGAATTAGCTTATTCTCCAAACGTCTTTGTATGGAAGATGGAGAAATGATCTGATGAGAATTTTCCATTATTTCTTATTAGACATCTGTTGTCTTGTATTTCTTCAATATAAATCGTAATCGTCTTCTTTCCTATTTCTTTATTTTTTTCTTTAGGAGGAAAGAGTAAATTCAATTTTCATTCGACACGAACTCGTTTTTCAATAGTTTTCCATCTCATCAAACATTAGAGAAGATCGATCAAAATAATTTTCTAGAGAAAACGGGGAAGAGAAAATAAAGAAAAAAATATTGTCGATTGTGTTGTTGATGAGAGAAAGACAGATGAATTAACAAATATACGTCAACTGAATAGTAACGATTAATAGGAAAGGATGTCTGATGGATTCTTTAATCGATCAATATTCCATCCAGATTCATCTCTCGTCTATTCCATCAAATGTTCGGCATCGATCTTCGCAGCGATTGTTGGATTCGTTATTATCGGATATTGTCTTTGTAAAAAGAAAGTGATATCCGTCGAATATTCGAAAAATGATGGAACATCATATGTGCATTCCGAAACGATTGTCAGACATTTTGTAAGAAAAGCGAAACATCAAGATAATCTCTCACCCGAACAATTGCAATCACAACAACCACAACAACAACAACAACGAAATAAAAGGCGAAGTAAAAAAAGTAAAAATGATGGTCGAATTAATAAAAGTTCATCAAATGATTCACGTTCACATATGTTGTCTTTTACAGGTAATCATAATACTGTAGTTATACAAGAACAACAAGAACAACAAGAACAACATCAACAACAACCAAAACAGAAAGTTATCATTCAACAACGTATACCAAAGAAAGAAGTTTTCAATCAAAAGAAAGTGAAAAAAAAACAATTGTCAAAAATGACAGATCCTGAAAATGGACAGCAACAACAACAACAACAATATGAATCACGGCCTACAGTTATTACTCGAAATATTGGTAACGATAATATTTATTCACCTCTTAATGAATCATCATCATTTAATCCAAATACTCATGCTCATTCATCTAATGTCAACAATCCTCAAACGAACAACAACATTTGTATTTCGCCATCTGCTCCCCCCGAACCTGATGATCCCCCACCATATCATGTATTATTTGACGCGAAGACCATTCGACAATGAAATGTTAAGTTTTTAATTATTATTTGAACGGAAATATTATAGAGAATATTATTATCTTATCAACAACTTTTGAATCGTGATATGAGATAGATAGATATATTATTCTTTTTATTCTGAATAATTACAAATGTTTTTCTTGCACCTTTCCTACGTATTGATATGTTAAGAAACCAGTATTTTTTATTGATAAATATTATCTTCAAATTCACTTTCTAACTGTCTCAATTGTTAGTCTTCGAACAATTCATTCCGAAACTTTCAACAAAATGTCCGTTGTCAAATCAAACATTTTAAAATAATTTCAATTCTTAATCATATTAAAATATTGAAACAATTTATTGAATAAACACTTTCTTAAAAAATGTCCTTATTCATTTTTTCTCCATTCCTCACTTCGATATCGTGAGAGGCGAGATACTTCGTTAATTCTGCAAATAGACAAGAATTCTCTAATTCTGATATTTCACACATCAGTTTCTTAGGTAAATCAAGTAATAATGATGATGTCATCGAATTTCTCACTGAGGTTGATTGATTATCATCGATATCAAATTCTATAGAAGATTCATTTAAAATTGTCTGTTCGTCATGAATCGTTTGTGATGAATCGCTGTTCAATGGATTTCCACTCGATGAATTTCTATTCGATGAAGTTTGAGATTGAGATTTACTAATTTCGTTTTCATTAGACGTTAATGATGTGTTTGATGATTTGGGTATCATTGACGATGAATTATCATTAATTGTTCGTAATGAATCAGAGGCGGGAACTAATGTCATACTAGAAATACTGGAATTAACTTCAGATGATGTCCAAGATCTTTTAGATGAAGAAGATTTCTTGTCAATTACGTCACTAATTGTTGGCCAAGTAGATTGGGAAATAATCGCTTCTAACGAATTGGTCGATTGGGGAAAAAGTGACGAAGGAACAGTTTCTAATTGGATTGTGGCTGATGTTTGTTTAGATCTTTCATTTTCGGAATTTCTCCACATATCGTCCGATGAATTACTCGATATATTTGAAGAATGTGTAACCGTATTAGATAATCTTGATAAGGATATTCCGGATTCACTAATCGATTGTGATGAATCCAATTCGTTTGCAGATCTTCCAGATGAAAGTTCTACCGAACGACGTTGATGAGTTGATGAATCATTTGAATTATTTCGTGAAGTTATAATAGAACTATTTAAAGGAGAAATAAATATTCGAGATGGATCCGTTATCAACGTTGGAGAATTAGAGATATCTCTTAAATTTGTTAAGTCTTCTGTCCATGAATATGAAATATTTGAATCTGCTTCTCCGGAATATTTTGTACGTTCATATGATGAATATGTCGATCCTGGTTTAAAAGTTGAATTTAATGATTTTAATGTAGGAGTTGTTGAAGTTGTGTCAAATTGTTGTTCGATATTAGTACTTTCTTTTGATGATGAATTATCTGTTTTATATAATGACGAATTAATTATCGAATTTTGTGAGGAAATATCTCTCTCGTTTGCCCAAGAAAGATCGGCAATTATTGATTCATTTTCTAATTGTGTTAAATTAGTAGATTTCGAAGAAGTCAAATATGTTTGACGTGATGATTGGGACGATTTATCTAATCGCAGTTTGCTAACGTCAGTCCACATATCTGTATCATCAGGGACTATATATTTTGATCGGAGAGAGATATCATTAAATTTGACTTCAAACGACGGTGTTAATGTAGACGAGTTATCTGATTCATTATTAAAATTCCTGGACGACTGAGTAAATAACTGCGAGTCACTGGAAAGTAGTGGTAAGTCTGTGGTGGAGATATTACGTTTGTCTAGAATTGATTGTGTATCAAAAGAATTTTCTTCTCGTTCTAGTAATGAATTATATTTCCTGGATTCAATTGATTCTTCTTGAGAAGTTATAATTGATTGACTAATTTTTGTTCGGTGGCTTGTCGATTGTGACGAATTGATAGATGATATTGATTCTGTGCCAATCTTTCTAAAAACTTTAATATTTGATTCGTTTTCGGAACTAGTAATAAAATTTTTTCTTGGTCTAACTAATATGGATGGTGTTGTCATTTCGGAAATAGTTCTTGGTGAACTATGTGTTATTTCAATGTGTGTGGTTGGTAATGTTGATTTGTTTCTGGAGGAAATTTCTCCGAAGTTTTTCGTTTCAGACGAATCGGAAAAATTTTTAAATTCACTCTCAGAAGAACTTCGAATTCCTTCTGATGTCATTGAAGTATTGAATAATTGTTCTGATATTGTGTTTTGAGTAAAACCAGGTAAAGATTCTGTGTTACTAATGTCTTTTGGTAAAGTTGAGGAAGATTTGTTAAAATTTTTCCATGATGATCTTGACATTGATTTAGGATAATTTAACGATCGTCTATTGGATTGCTGAGCAACATCGACAGACGTTGACGTATTAATGTCGGAAACCAAACGTCTTGGAGGTTTGGAAGAAGTTGGAATTTTATTATATTGGATTTTTTCATCGGATGAAACATAATCTGACGATTGTCTTAATGTAGGTGATTCCGTTTTATAATCCACTATTGATGGATTAATATATTCAATTGCGCTGGAAGATGTTGCTAATGGAGTTTCAGATGAGGAATGATTAAGTTTTGATGAATTGGAAGAAAAATATTCACGTTCTTCCAATTTCTCTGTGTCTCTCCAAGAATGTTTCGAGGATTGCATGGTTGAAACATTTGTTCTTCTCTCACCAGGTGAAAAGGGAGATGAAATTTTGGAACAGTTTGTTAAGGTTGACGAGACGTTTGACTCTCTTTGATAACTTCTTGAAATTTCTGATGGATCATCGGTTAGCTTGGAAAATTTTGCGGAACTACTTTCTGAAAATTTGAAATTACTTTCTGGTTGAGGTGTCCATACAGAAGTGTCGTTCGTTTGAGATGATCTCCAATTTATCGATAATAAATTTGCAGAATTATTTCTGTCTCCACTCTCATTATTTGAATTTATAGTATTAGTTTCTGATTCTTCTGTTTCAGTCGTTAACTTTGGTACATTTATTGATTTACTTAATAAAGTGACGTCACTGTCATAAAGTGTTGTTGGATCAGTTTCAGAATTTCTATATCTGATACTTTGTAATGGCCTGCGAACTGACTCACCATGTTCAGTTGATATGGATTGATTCTCGGTATCAGATTCTATATTGATAATTGATCGTTGGATCGATTTTAGAAATTTTAAAAATCTTCCAGGTTCTACAGGAGATGTTGGAGAATCATTTTTACTAAAATCAATTGATGTTCCATCTTCAATTTCTCTCGAAACTGATGACGATTTGGTAGGTGATTTTGATAAAATTACTGATCGTAGTGAACGACGATTTCCTCTCGACGAATTACTATGGATGGAAACATCTTTTGATATTACTGACTGTGTTTCAGGTGTTAAGGGTATGCGACCTACCGATTGGAAAGTGGTTGGAGTTGTATGGAGTTCCATTTCATCAGAATTAACCCAACTGTGTTCTCTTGAGGATTGTGTGGTTGTTAATGATTGTGGGAATTCTTCATCGATAGAATTAATCGATTTAGTTTTACAGTTTACTGAGGTGAATCTTGATGAAATTGGTGTTGTCATGTAACCTGTTTCTGATAGATCGGTTGATGAAAGTTCAATTTCTGAAGTTCGATTTGACCTTGTTCTATGTGAAAATGGAGTAGATGATGTTCTATTAGTATCAGTCAAAGAACTCTGTGATAACGGTTTTAATGTTGACGACGAAACATAATCTTCATCAACCGTTTCTATAAATCGATTAGACTGTTCAGATAAACTTGAAGATGTTTCTGATTCTCTCTCTGACATCGTATCTTTTAGTGTGGACGATTGAGAAGAAATTGATGATCGATATTGGTCCACTTCTGAATTAGTCCAAGATTTGGTAAGTGGTTCCACAGAAATTTCTATCGATTGATTTGTTAATTGCGTTGAATTAAAAGAGGTGATTGATCCTGTTTCAGAGAGTTTCGAACGTTGCCCAATTTCAGGAGACGTAACTGAAAATCTACTTTCCGTGTTGACAGTTGTCGATGAGTTCTTTAATAAATCTGTCCATGTGGGAGATGCTTTTCGATCAGTTCTTGATTGAGATGAGTTTGATTCGAATATTTCATTTTCCGTAGAAACCGGGCTGGCCTTTGATGAAATAGAAGCATGTCGTCTAAAGTCGTTCCAAGATAGAGTTGATGATTCTCTCATTCTTGATAATTTTCTGTTTGAATTAGACGAATCAGTAGATGGGATGTTGGACGGTGAACATAATGTTGACGATTCTGTTTCAGAAGAATAATTTGTTTCTTTTACTAATTGAGTTACCTCAAAAGAATAAGCTGAATCTGTTGAAGAATACTCTGAAATTTTTCTCTCGGAACACTCAATTGACGATTCTGTCAAACGATTAGATGAAGAATTTGTTCCTGTTCTTCTACATTCGTCTCTTGAGGAAAAAGATAATTCATTGGTTCTCGTCGAACTTGTGTCTTTTATCCGTGGGATTATATCTCGGAATTTTTGGATAATATTTCTTTGACGAGAGAATAAAGATGATTTGACGTTATTATTATTATTATTGAGATTATTGGATATTATATGTTTCTTTCTATGCTTACGAACTTTATTTCTCATTTTGGTCTGGGTGGTAGAAAGTTCTTTAATTTCCTGGTTCTTATTATTCCAATTATTCTGTGTGTGATTATTCCGATTATTTGACCTAATCAAATTTTCCCTTTTTCGATTACCGTTTACGCGACATCTCAATGGTTGTTTCAATACTTTATCATTTGTTAACGATGCATTTCTTGAAGATGAGGTATTTTGGGATAGAAACTTTTCTGTCGAATCAGAATTTGTTGTTATGTTATTATTATTATTATTATAATTATTAATTATATTATTATATCTCTTTTGAATTTGAGAAGAACGACAAAAACTTCTTTCATCATTTCCTATCGACAATAAAGAGGTGTTACTTGTGGATTTTCTTTGATTGCCATGATATTTATATGAGTCAGAACTTTGATCGAATTGGAATGTTTTCTCTGAGGAATCCGAAGAATATTTTCGACCACGTTTTCGATATCTATTTTCTTTCGACTGCCTAATCTCCTTCAACGACGACACTGATGAATTCTGAGAAGTTGATCGGTATGAACGTTCCGATTTACTACTTGGACGACTTGACTGATTTCTATTAGTTGTAGTTCTTTGAAAAGGTAAATCATTCGGACCAATAAAACAAACATTACGATTTTCTCCACAATGATTATCACCGCAGTGATAATCACCTGATCGATAATCACAATTATGGATGCATTCTCGAAAAAACCGACTTTTCTTTTTTTCACAATTA
Source organism: Seison nebaliae (assembly GCA_023231475.1). Classification (NCBI taxonomy): domain Eukaryota; kingdom Metazoa; phylum Rotifera; class Pararotatoria; order Seisonacea; family Seisonidae; genus Seison; species Seison nebaliae. Next base: position 45,766 of record JALJEE010002185.1, on the reverse strand, counting down.
CATCTCCTTCCCAACAAATTACCATAGTAGATACATTTGACATTAACTAAATGTCGACATTTCTTAATTTTCGGTCCTGCATTCGCTAATCTTGCTGCTTTCATTGCTTTCAGTACAGCATCCAACATCTTACTTCGACTTCCTTCATTCATTCGATCTTGTAATTTCAACATCTCAACAATCTGTTTAAATAAGGACTCACATTTATCAGATTCTCCATCCATATCCTCCACTCCACATATCAAACAACTTAATGGTTTCTGATCAGGGAATTCATGTATTGCCGTTATCTGTTCTTCACCTTCACCTCCGAATATCGAATCATGACACTTGACACGTCCTAACGACTGGTTAGATAAACTTTTCTTCTTCTTCTTCCTCCAAGACTCATACAGATATTTCAAATATTCATTTTCCATATTTTCATTGGCGATACTGATTTTGGAAGTGGCCGATACATCATCAATTTCTTTTCGATTTCCACTTGTCAATGTTCCATCCGTTCGACTCAGCGGATTATTGTTGGGATTTTTACCATATCGAATAATTGGTTGAAAATTATTTTTTTCTATTTCCTTTTCGTTCGTTGACGGATTGTTATCAATACTTTCGAAAATAGTTTTATTTCCAGTCCATAAACCTTTTCCATTATTAATATTCGGTTGAGGATAGATGAGTTGTCTTTCAACTTCTAAATTTTGAGTTTCATTTGGATCCCACAAATTCACCATGGCACCCTCCCAATTAGGTGATTCCGTTGGGTTAAATTTCGATTCGTCACTTGTCAAATTATTCATTTGGGATGGATGAGAAGCGAAATTTTTTTGAGGTGTAATATGTGTAATATCTGATAAATCATTTGATGGGGAAGGTTTTGAAAGCTGTTCAATAAGTAATTTTGAAGTTTTATTCAATAGATTTTGCTCGTTTATGGATCCCATTGATCTCCCATTATTTCTGGAATTTTTACTATCCGTTATCAGCGAATCTCTTCGAGATAACGTTTCATATGATGGAGGAATGATTGAATATTCTGCATTCACCTTATGAGTAGTTGATGGATATTTATCGAGGGTGGACAAACTGTTTCCATCTTTTTTCGATCTTCCACTATTATGATGATGGAGATATGATATATCTTTTTTAGACACACTGGAATTAAGATCATTTTCATTAATATTCTGATATCTGATTGATTTTCGCTTTTGATACTTACTAGAAATATCTTCGCCTTTATAATTTGCATTCGGTTCCACTTTACTAAGTGGGTAGTTATTACTTGGAAGAATATTTATTGGATCTCCTATATTTGGTTGATCATTATGAAATTGAGTTATAATGTTACTGAGAGTTCGTTTACTATTTTGACGTGAAATTGGGTGAATATTTTCTATTGAACTTTTTATTTTCTTAATTATTCCGTCATGATTTTTCTTTGATGTGTCTCCAATGCTCTCATTTTTTGGCAATTCATTTCTTTCACTTTCATCATTTTTCACTCGAATTGAAATCGGCTGTCCAACATATTCATTCTTTACTTCTGGACTATTTTGCGGGATATATTCTTTTTGATGATTGAACAAATCTTTTCCTGGTAAAGGAGATTTCGGTTTAGGTTTAAAATAGTCTTTGGCTCTTGGTTTTTGACTAGTGTTGATCTTTCTATTCAAATCTGTAGGCTTACTTCGAACAGCAATGGGTTCACCTACAAAACTTGGTCTTCGACCTCTCATTTGGTTACTACTGGAAAAGGTACCTTGACTAGAAATTGGATGAGGTACAAAATCTCTATTCGAACTATTTTGTCGATTTAAACTTCGTCTACTGCGAGAAAATAAACTACGATTAACTGGAAGAGTACTCCTCGATTGAGAGGTCCAGCTAATGTAACTTGGAACTCTACTTGTACTCTGTCCTGGGGAAAATAGATCTCGACTACTTCCACTACGACTATTCATTGTACTTCTATTATTATAAAAATGTAAACTATTGCGGCCAACGTATGAGTTTCTCGATGTAACTCTTCCACCTGCTCGTTTACCATCCGTTTGAATTAAACCATAATTTTGCTTCTTTGAATGATTTGTCGAAAATTTTCGTGGAGGTATTGCGTTCGGTATTTCACCTTTTTTACTTTTCCGATATCCCGGTGACGGTCGTACATTCGCTGCACTGGCGAGTGAACCGGAAAGTTTATGAATATTAACATGCATTCACAATATGGAAAGCGCAATTTATTTTACTTCAAAAAATTTTTAAACGAATTTTTATCTTCTATTGTACTAGATGAATTCAAAGTACATCAATATAAACATCCAAACGACATTATTTGTAAATTGACCAAGAAAATTACTTGTAAGTTAATGACATATGATTAATAAAACTTATCATGTTAAAACAATATTCTAACATGAAACATTTAATTATTTGTGACGAGTCTTTAACATTAACCATTAACGTTCCGTTTCCATTAACATTGGCCGAGGAACATTTAGACCGTTACTCATCTATAATCATATATAATAATCAAAGAAGGATGTTTGGCTTCGCTCCCACTTTTCTAGTGGTCATTCTTTCACAATGTGTGTTCATAGAATAGTGGGAGTATTATATGATTCAATTAAAATTTTTAATTTTTAGTACTATATTAGAATAATAGTCGGATAGTCTTCATATGGCAACTCGTTTATTAAACTCATATAGGAAACCTTTTATAAGGAGGTCAAAAGACAAGTATATAAATGAGTATTGATAAAATTTAATTAAGATGCATATGATGTTGGATGAGGATCGATTGATACTCGTCTTCCTTTAACATCACTGCTTAAGGCCACATTAATTAATGATTCTTTTAAACTCGTATCGGAATCAACTTCAGTCTTTCTAAACTGACTGAGAGATAAACTCTTATTATTTGGGAAGTTCGATATGGAAGTGGTACGACTAATTGACGTTCTACTGTTACGACCTGATGGATTGGCGTAAGAATAAACACTACTTCCTCTATGAAGTAAAGAGTGAAGTGAACTATGGCGGGAACTGTTTCTTAAACTTTGACGTGAACTTCGACTTGATCGGCGAGAAGGTAATCTGTGATGTGATCCATGACGACTGGAACTGGGACGTAATTGATGATGTGAACTCCTCTGACTTGGTCTGAAAGATAAATGTGGTGGTCCATTATGTTTATGATTAGATATGACTATTGATGTTCGACTTGCAGATTGATGTTGAGTCGGATGTACATTTTCGGTAGAATATGTTCCATGAAATCCGATAGCTTTTTGTAATTCAATTTTCGAAATGTTACTCGACCTCGAAATTTTGTATAATAAATTTAGAGGATCTGCTAATTTGGATGGTAGAGCCTCGCAAGTACGAAATGTACGAGGACATCGACCTATTGGTGGATCTTTACTGTAAACACTTCCTTCATAAATGGGATCTCTTCCATTTACAAAATGAAAATGATCAATCTTTGTTCTATGAGGAATTATGGGAACTAAAGAAGGAGAGAGTGGACATTTAGTATGAGATATTCGCCGATTAAAATAACGACCATTCGTCGAATGGTTTTTTCGATGGGATCTTTTCGGATGATGTGATCCACGATGTTTACGATGATGTGAAGAATGACGACGAGGATGTCTAGAATGTCTTCTTGACGGTCGACGATGACGAGATCTTGATGACCGTGAGCCACGATGACTTGATTTTCTACGACCAGATGATCTTCGACCACGAACAGATGATCTTCGACCACGAACAGAAGATCTTCGACCACGAACAGAAGATCTCCGACCAGATGATGACCTTCTACCAGATGATGACCTTCTACCAGATGAGGATCTTCTACCAGATGATGATCTTCGACCAAATGGATTGAGAGTGGGACGACTTGGTTGAGGGTGATTTATAATACGAATGGATGATCGACGACCTGAAGGTCTTAGACTTTGACGACTAGATCGTCTGCGACTCAATCTGGTATGACTTGATCGACGTCTGGAATGATGGCCTGGAATATGTGAATGTCTCATCTCAACCGATTTTTTTGGTTTTCCATGTTCTAAAGAATATCTGATCTCATCATCTGTTTCACTACTATTTCTGGGACGATGTAAATGTTTAGCAGAATGGGATGTGTTTGTATGATAATATGGTTTTTTACTGAAAGACGATTCGTCGTATGCATCATAATTTAAGAGATGACTATGTGGTTTTTCAATATGTTTATCATGTAATAAGGTATATCCACGATCATAATTGACTCCTGGAAGAACATTGGCTGCAGTTGCTAGAGTTCCACTCAATCGATGGATATTCGACTTCATCTGAATGATGAACAGTAAATCAACAACAATAACAACAACAACAGCTCTCGCTTATTTTACTGTTTTACTGTTGCAAATCAACAGTAAACAATTAAAGAAATGAAAAAAAACAAGAAAATTTTCCAAAAAAAATTTTTCCTTTTTCTGTTTTATTTTTCTAGAAAAATGAAGAAATATGTGAAATCGTTACAATTATGATACAAATGACTGCCCATACCAGTGGCAATAAAAACCAAAAAGGATAAGATTTGAATTCATGTTTGAATAAAGATTTTGTAAAGAATGACTGTAGTCCCCCACTGGTTTTCTCTGCGTCGGCATTCGTTTCAGAAACGATGCTCCTCGCCCTCTTCAAAAACACTACAGGCCAAACATATTGAATTATTACACCTGCGTATGAACCGGTAATTCCTTAATATTTAAAGATTTTTTAAAAATTCAAATTTCAATGATTTGTATGAACTATAAGTGACTAACCTATAAGTGAACTAATGTTACTGGTGAGGAAAACGATAATGAACGGTGGTACAACGGTGAGAATTGCGAAATAAAATTGTTCTTTGAACGACGGTTTTGTGAAACTGTCAAAACGTTTAATAAGAAGTTCGTCTTCATCCGAAGTAGTTGTCAAAAGAGAAGTTGTCAAATCAGCATTGGATGATGTGAATCCTTCATTGACATTATGAGAAGGAGATCCTGGTCCTCCTGAAACTCGATTATTTCGTGAAGATTTCTGAGTGAGAATTGTAGAAAATAGAGTTCTCAAATTATTCCTCAATGTGATGGCGATAATTGGGAAAGTTGTAGAGAGAGTGAATACCGGGAATAAGGCGATGAAATAGCCGATTGGAATAATATAAGGGAAATTATTCATGGAAATATTGGAATCAGCGATACTACAGAAGTTCGGTCGGAAATTCAAAGTATAAACATCGAAAATATGAGAGAAAGAGAAAATTGCGGTGTAGGAGAGAAGAGCATAAAAGGATGCGATTAAAACATAATCAAGTAGGAGCATCCTAAAAATTTTATGTTGTTCATATGATGGAATTGGTGTAATGATGCTTGGTAGAGAATGGTGGCACATGAACGAATAAATGATTGTTCCAATTAATGTTGGAAGTTGATCCAAATTGAACTGTTTATGAGATATAGTACTTTTTGGTTTATCATGACTCTTTCCCTTCAAATTGTAGATAGCGATCGTTATCATTAATAAGAAACCAATCCATCTCGTTAATAATGTTGTTATTTGTAAATATTTTGTTTTCGACAAGTTCATACAACAAAATGGAAATAATAATAATATCAACACAATAACATATAATCGATAGACATGCCATCGATTGAATGACGTCATATACGAAGTAAATGAATTCTTATCCGACACCAACCAACAAGGAAGAGTTTCCTCTAATTCTTTCGTTTTCGCATTGCATCCATCTGGCAATTTTGTTTGGTTTCGATATTTATGTGAAATGTTCGTCTCAGGATAATATGTACTGAATGGGAAACAGAATGAAAAAATCAAAATTATTTTTAAAATTCAACCATGAAACGTCTCTGAGTGTTTTTGGAATGACAGCAGCATAAATTGCCAAATCTCCGTAAAGATATAAAATTATTGTCAGATAATACAGGCAATTACCTAAAGTTGACAGACTTGTTTTGGCCATATCAGAAAATTCGATTTTCTTTTGAATAAAATGATCATCTTGACTAACTGGGTGATCTGTTTTAAGATGAGAGATTAATTAATAGAAATTAAATATAAATATTGGTATGGGAACCATCGTGCTTCTTCTTTCTCACATTGATATGAATATAATTGAACAAACTCATTGCTTCTATGAAAAGTGAAGCCGTAAATAAACTGAAAAGAATTGGTGGAAATTATTTGATGAAATTTGAAAAAAACCTGAAAAACGCTAATATGATAAGAACGAATAGACTAAGGAGCCATCCCGCATTATTGAAACTAAAGGGCATTGCAAGGGCGCCGGTACCGACGATTAAGTTGAAGATGAAGATAAACGCGATTTTCCTCGAATATATTTCCTCCATTTTGACAGAAAATGTTTTTGAATTCTTTCGACTGAATTAATGGAGTATTCTAATAGTTTAATTATAAATCTCTTCCTCCAAATTTACTTCTGTCAACATCTATAATTGAAGTTTGCACAAATCGTTCTTTCTTTCACTCATGGACACATTGAATTTACAATCGAACTCCCAATCGGCAAGTCACACGATCAAATCTGATTTAATATGACGGTAAAATTTCAGGAAGGATGAACAACGAAATTAGAAAAAGGAAACTTACAATGACATTCAATAGAGAATTAATCAACATTAATTGCCTGTAAAAATTAAAATTTTCTCCAAGAAAATGTGAGAAATGTTTAATTTTCCGAATCATGTTAATATATGATTTAATCTTCCTAACAACTTTTTGTAAGAAGAACTTATCAGGTATTAGAAAACTTCCTCTGATTAAAAATATATTTATTCTCTCACATTCATACAAATATTGTCATTGGCAGCACATTCGGACGAGAAACAATCCCATTGAAACATGGAACTTACCTAACATTATATTATATAACTATAATTATATAATTTATTATATATATTATATATAGGAAATTAATAAAATATATAGGTTTTTAATGAGAAGCAATTGCTCTACCTACAACACTCATATTCTCATAAGTTAGTTCATAAATTATATGGTTGACTATTCGAAAATTGAATATAGTTACCATATACTTTTGAAATGTTTTCTCAATTTTGTTGATCATTGTTGACGTTCATTCGATTAGACAGTCAAATAAGTTGAACTAATTTCAATTGAAAACTTCTCCGTTTGACAATCTGTATTTATACAGAAAATTTATATCGCGTTATGATTATTTATTATATAAAGAGAATATCACATTTTCCCTTCAACTATTTCTTCGTACAAATAGTAAATAAGAAGTGAAAAATTAGATTTTTTCTCATTACATAAACAATGATGAAAATAAGAAATCTCCTCCGAATAAATCATCTTCCACAAGTTCTTGTGAATAAAAACAAAATATATCTAACTAAATTTTTGAAAAAAAAATGAGCAATAATAAAATTTTCCTATTCTTACAATGGAAAAAAGAAGCGAAATTTTATTAATTACGTAACTTTGCAAATGGCTCCCACTCTACATCTCTTTTTATGTCAACTCTATTCAGTATTATATTTTCTCATACATACATCTGCCCTACTGTCTGTCTCATGAAGAGGACAATACTTGTTATATGATATATATGATAATTTTCATACCTCCATATCTAATTATATTATCACAATTAAATGAAATTTTCTTTCGATATTAATTCTCCATTCAACATTATCATTAGTCAAACCGTTTTTTATACTGAGAATCATGTCGATAATCGGCAACAATTTCATGATATAATCTCATTATTTATGACTATGTCAAGAAATTGATAATTCTAATTATCGACAATTTACTGACAGTAAATTACCGTTATTTATAAGATTGCTGGATGAAAGAAGTACATATGAAATTGACTATGGATACTAATTGCCGATGTAGTTAGAAGCGAATTAAACGAACTAACTTAAAATTTTTTTATTAAGAAACAGAACAATTTCTTAGGGAGAATTAAACCAAAACAGACAAATAAGAAAACGATGAAAAAAGAAAAAATAAGACGAATGGAAAAAAATTCTGTAAATAGAAAATTTGACTAGTGTTACCAATTTCTTTCTCATTTAACTGGGAAATTATCAATAAGATATTTCATTTATTGATTTGACATTTTGATATGATTGTGGATAAACATCTTGTAAATTCTGTTCCAAAGGTGGATTGTACGGCGATATTGGTGCCGAATATTCTGTGTCATTCGTCTTCTCATCAGTCGACGGGTATTCGGTGGAGATGTTATTATTATTCGCTAACAGAATCTTTAAAAAATAAATTAATAAATTTTATTAAACAAGAAATTCGTTTAAACATCATTCTCATTTGTGACTTTATGAGGCGGATCTCTTAATTTGAGCATTAGTGGCGCATAGCAAATGCTGATTAATCCCATTATTCTCAACATCCATGGGAAGCCGATAGCTTTCACCACTATTCCTGAAAGAACCGATCCTATTTATAATGGAAATTATTAAACAGTTTATTGAAAAAATGAATTAAACCACAGAAAAAGCTTAGGCAGAATGCAACATCAGTGATAGCATATACACTGCCATAAACGGCCACATGTCGAATATCGACCAAATGTGCCATCATTGGCATTACTGAGCTATCGACCATTCCAATAGCTAAACCTAAACCGGCATTTGGTACTATTAGATGATAAATATTTCGGGCGAATGGAACGATTATTAAACATATTCCGGCCATACAAAGTCCAATCAAACAACATCTCCATCTGACGGACAATGTATTATGACAAGAATCTGAATCAAATAAGAAAAACCTGCCAATTTTATGAGAAATTGTACCGAATAAGGTTGTACCGACGAGATAAGATAAACTGGCTGGCATAAATGCCATACCTTGAGCCACTTTTCTTGAATGCATCGTCTCAATCATCCAAATTGGTAAGGATGGCTCCATCATTCCGATTCCCATATTGCCTATGGTGATGGATAATGCTGAAATCAGAATATATGGATCGCACAATAAGGTGCGCAGAGAAGCTCCTTTTTTCGGTTCTCTTGAAATTTTCGGTTTCAGTACCAATAATTGTAATACTAAAAAATCATGAGAGAATAAAATATATACAGAATCTTAAGAAAATCATAAGAACATCCATCAAAGAGACCGAATGCAGCTAAAATTAAGAATGGAGCCGATCGACCAACATATTCATAAAGAACACCTCCAAACGGTGGACCGACTACGAACAATCAAGAATATTATAGAAAGATTAATTGGATAAAAAATTCAAACTTAAAACTCCAACAGCCAAACCACTAAGTGCTATACCCATTGCATTACCTCTTTCGATGTCGTCGCTATATCGGTCAGCTAACATTCCTAAACCGGCAACACTTGAACAAGCTGAACCCAGTCCTTGTAATGCTCTCGCAATAAACATCACAACATAACTATTGCTGAAAGCGAAAACTTTTTTTAAAGAAATTAACATAAAAGTTCAATAAATTTTTAAAAAAAAACCAAGCGTCGAAAAGAACATTATGACGAATCCAGTGAACATAGGTATTGTATAACCGATGCTTTAATAGAAGAGAAATATGAATATGAATAAATTAATAAAATAAGAACCGATTAGTAAGTGGACCGACTGCTGTGTTCACCAAGAGTTGTGTAACGGGTTTAGCAGCAAACATAAAACCCACTCGAGTATTCTCATAAGCAAACTTATCATGTTTGAGGAGTGAAGTTGCATCTTCTAAGTCAGTGATATTTTCAAGTTCTCTAGTTCTATTAAATATGGTTAATGTTCCAGTAGAAACGACTGGAGATGTTGTGCTGGTTATTGTTACTTCGGTGGTTGGAGGTATCGTACTAGATTGGGGAGGATAGATGAATTGGTTAAAGGAAGGAGGCCGAGGATGATGTTGGGGAGGATATATCTGGTCTACATAATTGTTACTATCATAATCTTTCATAGGATATTGTGGATAATAATTATCATAATATGGAGGTTGTCTATTATTGTCATAAGGAGATTGTCCATTCTGATGATATGGAAGTTGTCGGTTATTGTCATATGTTTCACGACGTTCTCTTGAATTTATTGAAGGGACATTAATTTTAGTGAAATTCGCTTCTCTCATCGTTTCATTCATTATCATGTTTTTTGCATCCATTTCCAAAAGAAAACTAGGAATTATTGGAACTATAATTATATTTAATTCATTTTCAAAATAAAAATTTCTTTACTAACCGACCGATGTCAATAACATGTTATCTAATAAGAGTGCAATGAACACGATCAATAATACGAGTCGTCTCGATTCTCTCACTCTCTTCCACCAATCCGACCATGACTCTTGTTCATTCTTTGTTAGAATAACGGACTGCTTCGATTGTAGACATCGTCGGCGTTCTTCAGTGGTCATGTCACCGAAAGAGACGCATCCATCATCCGGTTGTTGGTACATCCACGCATCCGGTTGACCTGATCGTAATATGCGGCCGTATATCGTCTAATAATGGAAGTCAAAAGAATAATTAATAAAAGTTTTTCTTTATTGGAAGAACAATTAAGGTTTTCGGAAGAAGTTATTTACTGGATAAGCTAAAAGGTAACGTAACTCTACTTTTTGTCTTTAATTCGTTCCAAATAAGATGAAGATAATTTCCTATTGACATTTTATTATTCGTTCGATGTATATAATTTTTGGCGAATTAATTAGTCTTCTTTCTCGTTTTCTTATTATTCTTGTTGTTCTTTTTCTTGTTTAGTTTCCTATTGTTGGTTTTTTGTTTCTTTTCTGGGTGGATGATTGGGAGAGAAGAGAAATTTGTTTTTAAAAAGTTTATTCTGCAACTCGTCAGATAATACTCAACAAGAAATTCAATAGAATCATTCCATTGCACATTCTGCTATACTGGAAATACATGGTACTGAAAGATTAAGTTATTGAAAATAAGAATTAATTATTGAAGGAAAAAAACAACAAAGAAATTTTCGTTATTTCCATGTTCTTATTTTCAGTTCATTGAGAGGACGGGAGATGATATGGTTTGGGAAAATTGCTTGTTCTATTCATCTCATTTCGTCTCATCTCGAAGAGATGATGATTGAGAGAAGTTGAATAAAATTTCTTTCGCTTTTCTTTACTGCTGCTTCTTTATTATTGTTCTACTTCTTCAATATCAATAAGTAGGATGATTATTATCATGAATACTGACGATTAATATGGCAACCTAATAAAATTTAATAAAGAGAGCAAGCCATAACTGTTTGAAAAGGAAGAACGATAAGATTAGTTGTTTACATTCATTTCTCCGAACGACTAATCAGTTATTGTTAATATTCTCCCGACAAATAGAGAAAACAATGACAATAACATTAAATTCAATTTATTCCAGTGTCTCTTCTTCATTATATAACGATTAATGTGGATGTTGAATAACGATGAAGATAAGTTAATGAATTGGAAGTTAATTAAAGTTTATCTATTAGAATTCGGATTGAGAAAAAACGAAAAGTATCATGAGAAATTGTGAATTGAGTGGACGGAGAGTTGAAAGGGAGAGAAGAAAGAACACTAAAGTGTAAGATGGTGACTTCATAAGAGTAAGGATATGCACAAATCAAAACAGACTATTGTCGATCGATGATATTAGCAAGAATTGACATCGTCTTTGTTTCACATTTAATTCTTTTCGACACTCATATTAGGAAGTCGGAAAAAAATGAAAGAAATAAGAAAAGTTACGCATATTGTCATTCGATCGCTCAAGAAACAGAGAAGCTCATTCTTCTGCTCATGTCAACCGGAATCGACGTCGTTCATTCCATTCATTTCGTATCGTTATATTGTCGCCTCATCATCCGGAATAAACGAAGTTTTTCTTTACCCTTCAAAATTCCAATTCTTTTCCATTTTCATTCACTATTCCACAATTGAAGAATAATTTCAATTCATTCAATTACTGCACCACCTCACCATCCACATTAAAGACTCATTATTCAAGAAATATGAAAAATATATTTTAAACGATTTTTCCTTTAATATTTCTCATTCCTCCACTTCACTCCAATCCTCTCACCTCCCGATGATTTGACTTCCTCAGTTCCCTTAGCTATGGATTTGGCGACGACGTTTTTTCTTAATATTAATTTCAAACAATTCATTTCGAACTTTTATTCCACTGCTCGATCGGAAAAATGATCCATCCATCGATTTAACTGGAAAAGAATGATTTAAAAATAAAAAAAATCTTCTGTGACAAGGTCAAACGGCTCCGTTATTTTTCTTCCACCGCTAACAATTAATATGTTATTAGTTTTAATTGTTCAATCATTTCAAATATAATTTATTTTCAAAAATTCATTTATTGGAAAATTTGCATAATCATTTTCATCTGAACGTTATTAAGTGAAGAAAAATTAAATAAATTTGAAAACATTTAAAATTCATTTTATATTAAATTAAGTTTTTTGAGATCTTATGAATGCCTGTGAGATGTTCAATGAATTTATTTATGAAAACATATTTTAAAAATAAGAGAATTAAAGACGAGAAAGTAAAGCCTAATTTTAAGCTTATTTCAAATAAGGACAACTAAATCAGCTTGTCAGTCAAAATATATTGTGAAGTAAGAAAAATAATGAAATTGGTAATTAGTTGGTTACCATAGTAACGAATATAAATTCTTATATTTTCAACGACCGAAAAAGAAATTCCAAATTTGCAAAATGAGTGATAGTGAAGATAATTATCATGTCGTTCAAAATAAACCATATGATGAAGTTCTTGAAGTTAATTTAATATGTTGTTAATTACCATTAATTATATTTTCATTTATTGAATAATTGAAAATTCTAATTGAAATCACTGAAAATAAATTCAATGATTTTACTTAACTGATTCGTTCCTTTTTTGATTTATATTAGGTACAAGATGGAGTTAGTATTATGACGGAAAGACAAACGCCAAGAGCTCCGTTACATAATCCTGATAGTGATTTGGGTTAGTGTTATGCAGAAAATTCGTTTAAGAAATGGAAAAGCAGAATTTTTCGTTGTAAAGTCAAAGAAAGGAGATAGAAGGAGATTAAATTGACTTTTACTTTTATTTTTTTTATTTGCTTTCTGCATTCATTTTCCAATCCAAAAATTTCGAATCAGTTAACGGTAAAAGACATTTTATTGCCTACGATAAATTTAGATCGACTTGCTGCCGGAGATACGAACGAAACATTATTAGAATATAAAATACGTAAGATGCAAGAATATCGATCCGATAATGACTTTCTTCCTGATTCGCCCCTATACTCCGACTTAGAAGATGATGAGGATAATGTGATACAATATTCAGGTAAGACCATTCTAAAAAGTTTAATGTAAGTTGAAAATATTTAATAGAAGAATTTTTCGAAAAAAAATTATTTATGTTTCGACAATTCGATGTTTTTTTTGTTGTTATTCCGTTGTTCTTCCTTTGGTTTTGTGGTAGCAGATTAATTTATATTTTAGTTTTTCCATCTTCTGCGACTAACGAAACGGTATGTCCTAAGGCCGATGATGGTGATGAAAAGACACCGAACGTGCAAAATACAAGAGATTTTTGGTTTCGTAAAAAGAATGTAGATCTATACTTGTTCTCTACTAAACCTTCCATAAAACTTGAGGATCGAACACCAGACGGAATGCATCAATGGAACGATTTACTTAATATGAGTATTGATGACATCTGTTCATGTGTGGTGAGTAAGAAACATCTTCAGCTGTTCAGTACACCGAAAGGTTTTAATAGAATATCGCCAAAGGCGAAAGCAGCTAAACTTCGTAAGAATTCCAACTTCATCAAAGAAGGAAGTAGAAGATCAGGATTAGGAGGCTTCATCGAATCAACTACCGATCATCATGATAATGATACGTCTTTATTACCATCCTCTCTCCTCATTAATCATCACAATGATCACGTTTATGATTCGACGAATTATGGGATTGATGGATTTAGTACGATTTCTCGTCAGCGACCTAGTGTCCCTAGTAACATATTTATCAACAGTGATCAATTAATGCAACAAAATCAACATTATCCTCCCATGACTCAACAAACACGTGTTCGAGCACAAATGTCGCTTGATGGAAGTGAAAGAAATGTAGAACTTCCACTTCGTCCACCAATTCATGCGAACAGAGTACCTTATCCTTTGACGACGAATATGATGGAGAATCAGAATGTCAACAATAATTCATCGAGATATTTAACTTATTTGTTGGATATGCATCAACATCGTCAACAATTGTTATTAAGAATTCTTCGTAGTCAACGTCATAGAAATGGTGTCCCAACACCTCCATCCAACATTTCAACTCAATCTAATTGTAATTTTAATAATTTGAATAGAAACAACAACAACAACAATGATATCGAAAGTTTTTTTGAAAATTTAGATGATACTGATCGACCAGACGACGACGATCCCACATTGAATCATGATGTCAGTCGAATTATCGATCAACTAGAGAGTAGTGAATCGGCAAATAAATTGAATGGAAAAAAATCAATTAGTGGATTAATGGTGGATGATAATTTATTAGGTAAGAATGATGATTTAAATAAAATAACAACCGATCGAATTGATGGTAATGATGATATAACCATGGGAAATAATGATGTAATGGATTCATCTGAGATAATGGAAAATAATGATATAATTATGGGAAATAATGAAATAACTATGGAAAATAACGATATAATGGAACCATCTGAAAATCTTGGGAATGATGAGAAGATGGAGAATGCCGATGTAGTAGAACAATACGGAATGTTAGAAAATGAAGATATGATGAACATTCCGGAAATAGGAGATAATGATGATATTATGGAATCGTCTGATATGATGGAAAATAGCGATATAAAAGATCCATTAGAAAATATGGAGATCACAAATGACGTTATGAATTTTCCTGAAACGACGGGGAATGATGATTTAATGGATCCCAACGATTTAATGGGAGGAAATGATGAATTTGGTGATAATGCTATGATGAAAAATGTTACTCAATTAGACGACGAATTTAGCAAACTCAATATCGATGATCGACAAGATAATGAAGATATCAGTAATCTAAATAATGATGAATTCGGTTTTGATTCTGTAAAAGATTCCAAAGATAATTTTCTTGATGCACCTACACAAATATCGAGATCGAATGAAGATACTCAAAAAATGTTAGCTGATGCAATCTCCACAATGGAACCGACGAATGAACCAAATATTTTTGATCAAAGTGAAGACACAAATAAACCGTTAGATAATCTCCAATCCTACGACCATCAGAATGAAGTAATTAATGATGATTTACTAAGTTCAATGAAAGAAATTGATGATAATGGTTTCGAAGAGACGGAAGATATTACACAAGACGCTCTCGAGTCTAATATATTTGATCAAGCAGTTAACAGTGAGAATGAATTGCAGAACAATAAAATGGACGAAATTTCCAATGATGAACAAATCACAAAACAGGAAGCAGATATTCCATTCGACGAATCAAATATTAAGGACGTCTTTGACGACGTGTTACATCAAAGTAATGTCGACGTTTCTGTAATGAATAACGAACAATCACATAGTATGTCTGATGATATCTTTCGTGATTCCGTTAATGTTGTCGGTTCACCACCACCCAATGCTACGTCAGATATTGATGGTCCAACTATTGAATCGAATGTGGTTCCCGAAAGAAAATCTGAAGGTGGACGATTATCAGCATTACTTAATGTAGATGAAGATATTTTTGCTGATGCAAAACCATCAATACCTGAAGAGACTTTAATACAACAATCAACTGACGACAACAAATTAGAAGAAAATAATATGTTCGATAAAATTGATACAGCACCGATAATAGAAAGAGATTCGTCAAATGCACTTGGTGAGGATGATGATATTTTTGCGGAAGCAAAAAAAAGTGGAAGTATTAAAAGTGACGATAGTCGACGATCAGATATGTCGAAAATAAATGAATCCGATATTATCTTGGGACGTGAATCGCGTGATGCAGAATTTTTAGAAGCAGTTGATAAAGAGAAGAAATTCGCTATAATAGCTGAACCAAAAAAAGAGAAAGATAGAGTTGAATCACTGATGAATTTAAACATCGATACGACCGATTTGTTTAAAAATGATGTAGGTTCAACACTCTCTCAAAATTAGTTGTAGGAATTTTAATATAACATGTTCTCGATTCAATCATAGATTTAGGAGTGACTTTATCTCACACGTTCTATGAGGAACAAATGAGGAAACAAGGTTAATACAAATTTCTCATTGAAAATTTCAGTGACAGTGAAACTTCAGGAGGAAAATATTTTCATTCTCTAACACAGTGAGTTGTTGACGTTTGTGAAACGATTCTGTAAATTTTCTATTTCTCTCTTAACAGCCACGTCATCTAATCAGAATGACGAGATGGATAGTGGTGATAAAGGTGATGGAACTCGCGTATCGTCAACTTTACGTAGTCCACGACCATTCTCCGCTCACCATCAGCGTCATCGTCAGGATATGTCAAAATTGAATCTTCCCAGTATTAATTTTCATTTAATTTTCTTTTAGTTATTCTTCTTTTTATAGTGTCGTTTGACCCATTTGCCGCTTTGTTAACTCAATTTCTCTTTGTTTAGTTTTACCTCCCACCGATCAACTATCAGTGCATTATTTTCCATTTATGTAAAATTGAAATTGCTAAAAAAAACTTCGCTAAGCTGTCTTGATATCCACTGTGTTACCGATTGCTTATTTTAGAGATGATTTCCTAATGTATTTTTTATTATCATATTATTCATTCATTCTAACAGAAGAAACTTCAGAAGAAGATGGCTTAAGTGAGAACGGCTCGCTACATGACCAAGACAATGTTGAAGTTACTGAAGAAGATGGATTGCCGATGTTATTCTAAACAACTTTGCTTCAAAAATAATTTCCCTTTTTCATCTATAGACAATATGACGCGAATATGTTCAGTCATTTAGATGTTCCTGATGATATAAAGAATCTATTCAAATATATTGAAAAGTTCTTCTTTTAATTGTC
The DNA here is from genome assembly GCA_023231475.1 of Seison nebaliae. Lineage (NCBI taxonomy): Eukaryota > Metazoa > Rotifera > Pararotatoria > Seisonacea > Seisonidae > Seison > Seison nebaliae. The sequence goes on along the minus strand of JALJEE010002185.1, from coordinate 28,663 downwards.
TACCTAATGGTCAATTTTATTTTCTCTCTATAAATCTCCATAGATATACACCACAAACAATCGAATTAGATTATCGATTAAAACCGTTCATTCCCGATTATATTCCATGTATTGGTGATATCGATGCATTTCTGAAGGTTTTTCCTTATTAATCAATCTCTATCTAATCAATGTTGATAGATACCTCGACCTGACGGTAAACCTGATACATTGGGATTGACGGTCTTAGATGAACCGTCATCAAAACAAAGTGATCCAACAATTCTTCAATATCAACTGAGGAGTAATCTTGACACGAAAACTCCGAATTCGGTAAAATATATTATGTTTTCTTCTAATCTTCCTTCATTTCCCTAGGCAATTAAACGCATTGAGAATTCATCAAATCTCACTCGAAATATCGATAATTGGATTCAGAGTTTGCAAAAAATTCAAAAAGACAAACCAGTTCACAGTGTCACCTATTCCAAGTTAAGAGTTTTATAAGTTCAATTAAAGTTATTTGTCAATAGTGCTATGCCCGATGTCGAAACGCTGATGCAAGAATGGCCGGCTGATTTTGAAAAACATCTGAAAAATATCGAATTACCATCTGGCGATCTGAATTGTTCAACCGAAGAATTTACTGACATGATTTGTGGTTAGATTTTAATTTTGATTAAATATAATTTATTTTTTTTTCTTTTAAGCCTTAGCAGATATTCCAATATATGATAATCGAGTCGAATCACTTCATTTACTTTTTACCTTATACTCAGGATTCAAGAACTCGTCTCATTTCCAAAAACAAATGAAACCAAGCTCATCAACTAATCGGAATGTAGACCGAATGGTGTTTGATTAAAAGAAAATAATTTCTATGTATAATCTATTTTACACGACTTTGGAAGAAATATAATTTTTTCAAATTTTATTTTATTTTTTATCGTTAATGAAATTTTAATTATTATTTTATCTCTACTGATATGATGAAGTTATCATGTATATATAATATATTTAAAGAATTTTTTTTTGATTGTCGATCCAATCAAATAGATTAATATCAAAATTAATATTAGTTATCTAGTAATAAGCATATATATTATATACAATTGTAATTAGTAATAATTGTGTTAAATATTAAACTGTTTAATTTTCTCATAATCTTATATTATTTTATAGAATTTATAAGCCCAAACTTCTGTTTTATTTACTCCCCAAATATATACATAAGATTAAATTTATTAATGATAAACTTATTAAGTTAGGTGAATAGGAATAATATAATAAAATACGTATAATGATAATTTCATTAGAGATATTGTTAAATTAGACGTTGCAAGCCAAAAATGTGAATTAAAAAAACGAATGAAAACCCTTTGCTAAACAACTTTCATTTAACCATGAATATATAAATAAAATGAATGAAACAGTTGGCAATTTTGCTTATTAATTTCTTTTGAAATTGACAATTTACTTTTATCAATCAAAATTATGCTCGATTGGTTTTCCATATTCTCGAAAGGCGGTTTCATTCTATGGTGTTTCCAAGGAGCGACAGAACCGTTGAATGGTGCAATTAATTCCTTTATTCGTAATGGAATTGTTGCAGTTAGTTGATTAATTGAAAATTTTCTTTAAAATTTTTGTTTCTTTCTCCAATTTTTTTCATGGAAACTTTTGTAGAAGAAGTGTATCAATTACACGTTCGAAAAAGATGATCTCATCATCAAATATTTATGTGACAATGAGTTCAATTTGATGTATGTTGTTGCCTATCAACGTTTTTATAAATTATCGTACATGGATAAATTTTTGAGTGAAATTGAACAGAAATTTCGTGATCAATTTCGAAACGTTCTCAATAAAAGTTTCTTCTTCCATCATTCTTCTCATCATCATCATCGATATTGATAGATGGATTTTTCACATACGATTATTCTCAATTTTCATCAACTTTCCATCAAACACTTCAATTATGTGAGAAGAGTACGAAGCTTACACATTCTGCACCAGTCGCCTATATCCAATCGAAGAAATTCGAAAAGACGATTGATTCGATGAAAACTCAACGTGACGTCGATCAACCAACAGGTGGTGCTGGTAAGAAAGCAAGGAAGAGACAAGAGAAAAAGATCAAAAAATTACAAGAAGAATCAGAGAATGATTTGAAAGAGATTGAAGAGGAGGAAGAAGAAAATGAGAGTGAAGAACATTCAGAAAAGGATGAGATGACGGAACGACATGTAGAGAAGGAGAATCAGAATAAAACGGAATTATTCGAAATGTTTAAAGAGTTCGATAAAAACATTCCATCATTTCAACCTAATATTACGAATAAGGGAAAGAAGTTTGAGAATGGGAAATTATCGCCACCGAAACAAGTGAAATGTGTCGGTGGAAAGAAGAAACAATCTTGGGCGTTCAGTAATAAGAATCAGGAAGCATTCGATTATTCTACCACAAAGAATAATGAAAAAGGTTCAATAACACAATATGCGAAGAAGAATTTGGTGGGTAATTTAGTGGGAGAATTACCTTTACTTCAAATCGAAGAGAATTCAACAGAGAAGAAGGACAATGAAAAATCGAGTGGTCTATTTGGTCGTTTCATGTCACTCATGAAAAAGACGTTAACTGAAGAAATGTTGACAGATTTTCTGACAGCAATGAAAGACAAATTAATTGTGAAGAATGTAGCAAGTGACGTTGCAGACAAGTTATGTAGCGCAGTAGGAAATGATTTACTTGGACAAAACATTAGCACATTTGAAGGAATTGGTTCGATAGTAAGACGATCGATGGAGAATACACTCCAAAGTATTTTGACGCCAAAGCGACGAATTAATGTGTTGCGTGATGTGAATGCAGCGAAACAGAATCATCGACCATATATCATCGTATTTTGTGGTGTAAATGGTGTTGGGAAATCGACAAATTTAGCGAAAATTTGTTTCTGGCTTAATGACAATGACAATCGTGTATTGATTGCTGCATGTGACACTTTTAGATCAGGTGCCGTCGAACAGTTACGAACACATTATCGTCATTTGAATGAATTACATCCTGGAGATCAGTTTAAATTTATAATTATTATTTTAAATAATTTAATAATTATTAATTTATTTTATTAGTAAAAATCGACAAATGGTCGAATTGTTCGATCGTGGTTATGGAAAAGATGCGGCAACTGTCGCACAATCGGCTATACAGAAAGGTAGAAATTAATTAAATTAATTTTATTAAATTTTTATTTTTAGCGAAAAACGAACAATATGATGTGGTTTTGGTGGATACAGCTGGTCGGATGCAAGACAATGAACCGTTAATGAAATCGTTATCGAAATTGATTGATTTGAATGAACCAGATCTCGTTCTGTTCGTGGGAGAAGCATTGGTTGGCAACGAAGCTGTTGATCAATTGACGAAATTCAATAATGCTATTATCGACAATAGCAGCAATGCATTGGAGAATAACGGAGAAGAGAGAGTGTGTGGAATCAATGGCATTGTTCTAACGAAATTCGATACGATTGATGACAAAGTTATTTTACAAATTATGACGTGAAATATTAATTTGTATATCGTTCGCGAGTAGGTGGGAGCAGCAGTTTCTATGACATATACAACGGGACAACCGATCATTTTTGTTGGCACTGGACAACAATATGGTGACTTGATGACACTTAATGCGCAATCGGTAACGAATGCATTACTTCGTTGAATGTGTTTTCGATTGATGTTCTTAACTCGTATGGACACATGACTTATTTCGCTTATTTCGTAACGGAGATGAAGATAATATTTATTTTATTTAAATGAAATTTCCGGATCGATTTGATCCGAAATTAACATATCTATTTATTTATCAATTCCTCTCACCGGACATCAATCTCATTGGGACACATGTTGTAAGTCGATGATTGATTTAGTGACATTGGTGTTGATATAGGAAATTTTGTTTCAAATTAATTCCGAACGTACTAAATCTTTCCTCATCCAAATAAGGGAATTGAGTTGTGGGTCGGGAAGGAGCAATCGCTCTCCGGAGAGCTTGAGAGAAAAGTTTCTTCATTTAAAATGTGTCGACGACATACTTGTTCCATTTAATCAAGAGTGATATAAAAGACAAACAAATGAGACTATACACTCTCTTCTTCTTCTTCTTATTCTTTTTATACGATTTTTTCGTCGGTTGCTTCGTTTTGCTAATTTGGTTGGTTGGTCGGACGGTCGATCAATCGATGTATGTGTTGAATGTAAAACATTCCTGAAATCGTCTTCTTCTTTTGCATAATTTGAATTGTTGTTGCATTAGAAGAAATGCAATTAGTTAGTAAATAAAAGATTCGATAAAACGACCATATAATATGGTCGAGAATGGAAGAAGAATGATCGATACATATCGAGTAGAATGAACGAGAGACGAATGAACAGTTTTAATTCGTTCGTACAGATAGTTACGTATCATATGCATGTAATCTGTCTTATGAAGATGTTGTTGCAATGTACACCTTCACGATGAATGAATGATGAAGATAAAAGAATTAATATGTAGATTTGTTCGTAATGTTTTATTCATATCATATATCTCGTCAGAAATTTCCTGTTCCTTATCAACTGCTTACTGACAATCAATCATTTCATTTCTGATTAGCTACTTCCAATCTATAATGAGCGAGGATATTCCCATTAGAACCATTAGAACTGCTTTCCTACTACATGAACGAACGTCAATGTTTATTAGGCATTCGAAAAAGATTGTTTAATCGAGCGTTATTCTTAGTCTTTTCACTCTGTTTGTCACGTCGTTTCCGCGTCTTCCCCAATACGTCTACCGCCTACTAAGCGCATTGTGAAGAAAATCCTACGCATTAATTTCTTCATTAACAAATCTTTCCGAAGACCATTTCATAATATTTGGACTGGTCATTGCCGTTATGGAAATTGGATCCGGAATTTTTTGTTCTTTCCACATCTTATCATCGGAGTCGAGATGGCTGATTAAATTTATGTTGGATAAACTTGGAAATATATTTGCAAATTACGAGTCGTTGTAATCTCGATCGGAACGAGAAGAATTAGTCGGAAGGCTGATTATCTTTGACGGAGTAGAAGTTGTGTTCGCTTAGCTTCTCCGTTATCTGAAGAGGATTCTTATGAAATATGTATTCATTCTAGTTTTTCCAATGGGTAATTTTATGAATTATTATCAATTCAGTTATCGAACATGGCAAAGAAAAAGACGATAAGTAAAAGTAATTTTCTAGTTGGCAATAATTTCTTTTTCTTGAAATTTCGTTAGAGTCTAGTGCTAATTCATCATGACATTGTATGTATTATGAGAATATGCAAATAAATACACTTAAAAAGTTCTTCAGCAATCATGGTGTTGAAACGAAAGTTTTTGCTCATTATCGAACATTCTTAACAACAATAAGACCGATAATGTTAATGACGATGGTCAGACTGGTGAGGAGGAGTAGAGGAGAGGAGGGAGACGAGGCGAATTAACAGCGAAACAATTTTATTTTCTCATTTTAATGACACTGTTAGTATTAATATGAAAGAAATAGAAAAGCAAATAAGAAATAATAATCGTTATCATAATCTCCAGAATGAAGATAAAGATACAAACAACAGAATGAATACTTCCCCCCCTCCATTCATATTTCATTATTCCGCCTTACTTAATTCGAGCAAATAGTATATCCGATTGATACTTGGGAAAGATGTTTATTATAGATTTCTTCTTCTCACTCTCACGCATTCCAATTGTTGAGAATTCTTCCATTCCTCCCACCAATTCTTGTAAGTAACATTTCCCATTGTAAGTCTCTCGATTCATATTATGTCATTCCCCCCAATTTCCATTTAACCGATCCTCTCCATTTTGTTAGCAGACATCCATTTCATTTCCTTCTATCGTTGCACTTATCAGTTCCCGCATAAATTGAAATTAATTAATGACTGTAACTTTATCCGAAAAGTATGCCAATTTAATATTATTATTTCTCTTGTCTTATCTTATCTGATTAGTTAGAAATTATTCTACTTATTAATTCCATGTTCCTCCTACTATCTCTACTTCTTCCACTTTTCACATAAATAAGTAGACTGGAAGAAAGAAGGAGGAGGATGAATTCAATCTTCTTAATTTTCCCATTTTACAAATTCATTTTTACTTCAACGTCTATTCTCTCAGCCAGTCGTTGTCAGTTTCATTTAAACATTCCATTTCTGTTATTTATTCTTCTCGTTCCATCTCAAATCACAGATATTCTCTTCCAATATAGATTGATATTCAAACAAATCATCATTTGAAAACTTTTCTTCGTTTTATTAGAAAAAGCCAATTTTGAAAAAACTTTACCCAATGTACTCTAAGGCCTCATATTTTTGGATCGTTTATCTTTTGCTGGCCATCTCAATTCACAATGCTACACAATACTCATTTCCCTCAATTAAAAGATTTACCGGCCAATACAAATGTCTGAGTCCTGGTGAGAAGTGCGATATCAGTTCAGAATGTTGTGAAGGTGAAGCATGCGTCCTCACTCCAAATACGTCACCAGGTTTCTTCTTCAACATTTATCTTATCTTAATATCTAAATCTGTCGATTCTTCTTCTTCAACACAATGAATATCACCTTCGTCTATTGCTACCATCCGTCGCTACTAAATCATTCTTATTCAGGAGTTCCTCGCCGAACTTTTCTTGGCGCTAAACGTAATAAGATGAACAAGGTCAAACTATTTGGTTTGAATGAATTGAACTCTCTTTTTTTATTGAACTATTCTCCTATTTATTTTTCTTTCAGTTTTATTATCATTTTTATTGTGATAATTTTGTCAAAGTTTTTTATTTGCGAAAAAAAATAATTTTTCTTGGAAATTCAAAAGTTGTTTTGTGTTCTGTAGTGATGTTAAGTGAGTGTTTCACATTCGTCACAATACTAATTACTATTGTCCAATTTTACAGCACAAAAAGGAACATGCATGACACTAAAGGAATACTCTTTACAAGGATTTAACGAGCCTCCTAAAGTTCATATCGGAGGTCAACACAGTTAATCAACTTATCTCTCAATTTAATTAACTTTTCCAATCATGCAGGAAATGTGGAAGTGAACGGAAGGGAATGTAGATGGAATCAAGATTGCTCCGCCGGATATTGCTGCCACGGTCATTATGCTTTTCGGCAAGCGCCCAAATTAACCTGCCAAAGGCAAGCGGAAGGTTCCTGCGACAAAGAATTCGATTTCCTATTGGATGGTGATGAATGGTTCTAATTCTGACTACATTCTGTTTCTCCGACTAAACTAATCCATCTAATCACCCTACTTTTAATCGAATAAATGTTTCATCAACATCATTGTCATCGTCATCATCATCAACTACAAATGTGGAATTCTTTTTACCTAAAACATCTTCGTACTATATTCTCCATTATCTTTCTATGGAGATAGTCTTCTTCTAATTCTTCTTTTCTCTTTTCCGTGGAAATTGCGTACGAGGACAAATTAATATTTTCTTTAATCTATTTAACTCAAAATATATTTACAGAATAAATTTCGACTTGAAAAGTATGTTCCATTTTCTCATTCTTCTATCATCATTTCTTCTCCGAAATAATAATAAATTTGTTAAGTTTTCATTTCGTCGACGTATCATTTGCATTTGATTATCTTTTGTTTCCACGATACTTCGCTGTTCTGGTTATTAGGTTCCTACTTCACTACTCAACCAATATTTTCCACCAATCGTAAGTCAATCACTTAATACAAAGTAACATAAGTATTCTAGAACTTTGTGACCGATGACCTTGTTCTGAAGTTCAACGAAAATGTAATCATCGATATACAAAAAGTTTTTTTTACCAGAGAACTCGCATGAGCTTTCCGTTATATAAATTTTTTTGATTCGGTGATTGTTTAATAGATGGAATATTATAGAAAGTCATTTAACGTTTTAAGATATTTTAATCAGGACACTATAATTACATGTTCAATCGACAAATATGAATACGTTAAAACGCTGTTATGGATGATATGATATGATTGAAATTTAATGTTGATGAGTTTAATTCTTTTTTCAATTCAATAAATTAACGATTTTTACATTTAGTACTTATAAATTTAAAATATTAATTAAAATAATAATAAAATGATAGAAAATAAATGTTATCTTAATTAATTCGTCTCAGTTTGTTCTTTGGCAAAAGCATTAAATATTTGTTCAAGTGTTGTTTGATTGACATAAAAATCGTCGATATTCAATTGCTTCTTATTCTCGCTCATATAGTCAAATATATCAGCCATTGACGATAAGGAGGTGTCAGTTGTCTTAATCTGATACTCTGCTATTTTATCGCATTTATTTAAACAAATCATATTTTCCTTGCCGAATTTCTGTTGAGTTTTTTCTTCCAAAACCTCTAAATCGTCACCTTCAGCTACTTTCACTGAAATCGTAACTCCTTCACCATAAATACTTTTAAGGTTTTGAATCGAATTAAGACATCTGTTTAAATAAGAGATGAATTTGAGAAAGAAATGCAAATTTAACTTGAATTGTCCATTAATCATAATCGCTGCAGTTGTACACAATGCTTCACATTCTTCCATCGAATGCGACGTGAGAACTAAAGTATGTTCTTGTGTATCTCTCAATTTATTGACGACAGTCCAAAGATATCGTCTAGCAGCCACATCCATGCCAGTTGTCGGTTCATCCAAGAAAAGAACTTTAGAATTACCTACTAATGAAATCGCTGTCGATAATTTTCTTTTATTTCCACCACTATAATTTTAATTATTTCTATTCAAAATTTTCAAAAAAACCGTTTAACCTATAATTAGTAGCAATAGTATTTGCATATCTTTCAATATTGAACATTTGTAACAATAAAGTCGTATAAACCGATAAATCTTCGTTGGCGATGCCTCTCAATCGTCCATAGAAATTTAACAATTCCTTACCCGTCATCATTTCACAAAGCGCATCAAATTGAGGACAGTACCCAATGTTCTTCTGAACATTTTTCAAATTTTTCTGAATATCATGAGACACTATGAATGCAGTTCCATTTGTCGGATAAAGAATTCCAGTCAACATGTCAAATGTCGTTGTCTTTCCAGCTCCGTTGGCACCTAATAAACCGAAACATTCTCCATATTCACATTGGAAATACAACGGATTGACTGCCATCATATTGCGACCGAATTTCTTCGATAAACCTTTCACAACAATTGGTGGTAGATCCTCATTGATTGCACCATATATGTTCATATTCATAATTTTCTCTCTCATTTTTATCACATCATCATCACCCCGCTAATTTATCATAAATAATGTTATCAATTTTGAAGAATGTTAAGATAACGACTGTGTTTAATTGATTGGTGTTGGAATGAAATTTACGTAAAATAAATTGATTGAACCTATTAAGAATATCAGATTCAACGAAGAAAAGTATTGCCGAATAAAGAACGGCATCACCAGCTAAAACTACAATATTCCTTCCAATTGCTGCCTTGTTAAACGATAAGTAGCCAATGGAACACGCTGGTAACATCGGCACTAAAAAGAAGAAAATTTGAAACAAATTTTAAAAAAAATTAATTAAACGGAATTCGCACAATAGTTTTTGAGAATATAAAACACCATAATTCAATAAGGCCATACCTAAAGCATGACTGGGAAATATTATCATAAAAACCCAATTCAAATAATCGGCGATATTACCCGTGTCATCGACTAATTGGATGATATAAACGACAGTTACAGGAATAATTCCACTTAAGAGATTGAAGACAGTGAGGGAAGCGACAGATGTTGCAGATTTCTTAAAAAATTGACACAAAAGATACATGAGACATAATTCTCCCGGTCCATACAAAAGCAACAGAAGGAAAATTTCCGTAGAACGTGCTAAAAAGGAAAAAAAATAAATTATGAAAATTGAATTATTGAAAGATTGCTAACAAATATTGTCAGAGAAAGATCGAATATCTCCCACTTTTACGAGAATGACCACTAATACAATAATGATAAGATATTGGAAGAAATTCCATATCATATGTGTTCCCCAATAAAAGAATGATCCAATTCCTGAAATATATTGAAGATGTTTAGCTTTCGAATTTTTCTCATTGACAATGTAAGCCGTAAATGAAGCAAAGAGGAAAGCGAATCCCATGAGAAGATTAGTGGCAACCAAGAAACTTTCAATCGTTTCTAAGATATTACTTCTTTTATCTTTTCGATCGTCAACCGTTAATGGTAATGGATGATTATAAACTCGTACCAACGTTCCATTTCCTTCCAACCAATTATGACGGAAGTTTTGTACGGTATTCCATGAATAAGAAGCAGAATGATAATAGAAATCTTGAAATAATCCTTTCACCATCAACTTGTCGCTTTTTTTACCAATTGTCATTCCGATAACATGGCTCGCAATATATTGATAAGTTCCAAACTTATTTCCAAAACACAAAGCATATTCTCTAAAATTTTTAAGACCTCCACATTTTTTGAATGGTGAATTATCGGGGAATGGATCTTCAATATTATGTGCCATCAAATAATTTAATGGAACACCATCGTTACTTGTCATTTCAGATAAAGTTTTCTCAATACAATTTTTAACGGTCAATTTTGTTTCATTTGTAAATTGTTCTGTGAATTGATAAGGAAATATTTCGGCTTTATATGTTCCTGGTCCCATCAACAATGGAATTTCTTTAGTTGTCGATTTGATAATTTTTGTTGAAACTATTGACATGATGGTGAAGAAAACGGGAATTAATATTTGAACAATAGCAAACCGCCATCTTCTGATATTTCCATAATAAATTTTTTGGAATAAACCTCTCGCTTGTTGTACTCTCTTTGCCATACCGGATAAGACACGATAATCTTTTTTTACATATCTGTCAATTAATCGTGAAGAAACATTAAATCCATCATCAATTTCATCATTATCACTTTCTTCAGCATGTTTCGGTTGTGCTTTCACTGCTCGAAGGAAAACTTCTTCTAATGTTGTTATGGATAATCCACATTTATCGATGAAGAAATCTTCTTTTTTTGTATCTAACAATTTCAGCATTGCACTTAGTCGACCATCGAATGAACCTTCTTTTGGTAATCGAAAAGACATCTCATTTCCGATAGCTGTTATGATTGATGATTCTTTCATTCCACCCTCCTTTCTCAACCATTCAATCACCTGTTTCGACATTTGTTCACCAACATTATTCTTATCTTTCAACGAACAAGTTAATCGATATCCTAAACCATATCTTGATTTGAGGAACATGGAAGAACCAAAACATTGTAATCTTCCATCAACCATAATTCCAATTCGATCACCAAGTAAATCAGCTTCGTCCATAAAGTGAGTCGTCAATAAAATTGTTCTTCCAGTTTTGTTCGATCGAAGAATATTCCAAATTTCACGACGAGCTGAAGGATCAACACCGGCTGTCGGTTCATCTAAAATCACTAATGACGAATTACCACAGAAAGCGATTCCAATACACAATCGTCTTTTCTGACCTCCTGACAATGTTTTCGATTGAGCTGAATGTTTCTCTTCCAGTCCCAATTCTTTTAAATATTTGTCTTTTTCCTCTTGAACATTTGATGCATTTTTCAGACGTGCGAAGAAATAGAGATGTTCATCAACTGTCATATAATCGAATAGAATATTCTTCTGTTGACACAGTCCAATAGAATTTCGGATTTCATTCGGATATTTCACGATATCAGTCGAATTGAAAATTATCGATCCTGATGTTGCTTTCATAATTCCTGTCAAGATATTAATAGTCGTACTTTTTCCCGCACCGTTATGACCAAGAAATGCAGTTATTTCATTCTCATGAATTTTCATATTCAAATTATCTACAGCGACCACATTTCCCTGATCACCTTTAGCTCGAAACACTTTTCTCAATTTAATAATATCCACAATCGTTTTTTTGTCCTTGATTGATTTAGTTTCAAACATTTCATTCATCTCATTCATTTCCAAAACATCCGATCCGTTTTCCGATGCAAATTCAGTGATATCTGTAACGGATTCGTATTGATTTTTTTGGCATGTTGTGAAACAACACTAAAATTTTAGAATAAAGTGAAAATTATACTTAAGAAAAACGAATAAACTGTGAACGGATAATACCATGGTTTCGGTACACCAAACTCTCCAGGATTTATGTCATCGATATAGATGGCGAGAAGAAGATAAAAGAAGAAATCGAAGATCATAAAAAAGAAGATGTAAATGAATCGATATGACTCTAAATAATCTTTCGTGATATTTGACCAATGCAATCCTTCGGATCGTCCTTCGAATTGACTCAATAATTCCGTTCCAAATGATATTGGAATGTTAGGAAGAAGTCCCATGAAAAATCGTGCGATTAAAGGTAATTCTTTTCCTTGAACGAATGTATATGGTACGTACGAGAGGAACCAAATAATGGCACCACCAAGTGCTCCCGTATAACCTTTATTGAAGATGGTTCCCAACAACAACACGAAAGTGATGGAGAGAAGTGAATGGAGGAGGAGAAATACGAAGAAACAACTGCCCGAACTAAATCGAAGAATTTCCGATGATGGAAATTTAGTGTCTTTATATGGAATTTTTATCTAAAAATCATTTAATACTTTTAGTCAAGTTCGGTTATTGATAAATTAACTTTATAAAATATTGTAATAATAACACAAGAAATTATCATTAAACTAAACAAACGAATCGACCATGCTATCCATTGTTGGGCTCGAGTAAGTCCGTGTAATTTCATTAATTCTCTTATTCCTGATTCCTTTTCCATAGTAATTAATCGTGTTGCAAATATCACAATGAATATGTAACTCAAAGTGAAAATGAATGGTAATTGATTAGATAATAAATTGGCAATTTTATCATCATTAAACGGTGGATAATCTATTCTTTGCAATTCATCCAATTCCATTTTTGATCCAACTATTTCGTTATCAATCGCCCATTGTAACTTGAGGAATTCTTCCCTCCAATAATTGGGAACTCCACCTGTCTTCTCTGTTAATGATCTCGGTCTCAACGAGACAATTTGTCGAGCTTGCATCGAATTTGTTTTCCAACTTGCACTACCAAAAGTCATTACACGTAAACGATTTGGCATTCGAATTTTATAATGTACAATCTTTTTATTCGCAACATCATCAATAAATACAATTCCAGCATACCATCTATTCGCTTCCCAATTCATTGAAGATGTTTCCATCTTTTTTTCGTCATTGAAAGGAACAGGTCTCATCTTCAGAACTTTTCCTAATCGTTTCATTATTTCGTCATTCTTAATTGATGGAGGTGTGTATCCAATTGATGCATTTTGTAGAAATAACTCCCCACCATCTGGAGAAAACGATTCCCAAGAAGTAGTGGTATTGTCATTTTGAGCAGGAATCTCATATCGTACAAAAACCATAATAGCAATGGGAATGATTATGGGAAATATTAATTCGATGGTGAACGATACATATTTCCTTCGAATACATATCCAATTCTTCCAACAAGAAAGCAGCACGTTCCGAACAAATTTTTTCATCCTCTTCACTTTGATTGAAAGAAATTTTTTTATTTTTCTAACTATTATTCTTCATATCAAATACCAACATACTTATCATTTCATTCTTAAATAATTAATCATTAATTATCAAAACATATCTTATGTAAATTAAGTAAATATGACCTTTCCTTTTCTTTTTTCAAGTTGTGACTATCACTAGTTGAATGAAAATGAAAATGGGTATAATAGAAGAAAAATGAATAATGATAAATTTATTCTATAATGTTTAGGAATGTCCAAAAATATTCTCCACAAATTAAAATTTATTAGAATTATCACAAAGACGAAAATTTTTCAATTAATATTCAAATCATTTTATCAAACCAGTTTGTCTGTTGATGATCAGTTGACGTTTGTTATAACTATAATTGTTATCAATTAATTCTTACATTTGTTGAGACATTTTGAATAGTTAAATCTATTCTTGTAACAATTGAGAAAACATTCATTAGAATCTTTCTCCGAGAAAGTTTTACGACCGGACGGTTTCTGTGGCAACAATTTCGATTGTATCCAAGAGATGAATGGATTAATTTCAATGAAATTCGCTTCCTTTACACATCGACGACTATTGTTAATTGCCAAACCATAAACGTAATATTGACCAATACTCTGCATCATTGCAGGACTGCCCTTATCGGAAGTGCAAACCGTTTTCTTGACAGCTATTCGTCATGATTAATAATAAATATTATTAAACAGAAAAAAATAAAACATAAAGAATTGGCGCAAAATAAATTGACATCTTTTAAAAGACAATCTTCTGGATAAGTGATCTGCATATTAATTTCACGTAATTTTCCATCGAAAGCGGCATTCAGATATGGAGCTCCATATCCTGAGACCAAAACTTCCGCTCCAACACCATCGCTAATACTTCCCTCATATTTGGCTAAGCAAATAGGTCGAGCATTCACGACTGGATCAATTTCTATTAGGGCGATATCACTTATTTCAGATGTCTTCAAATAAGAGACTTGTGGAACATATTTCTCATGTATGATGATATTTCTTACCGAATAAGTTTTACTCGTATGCTTCGTATTTCTCACACCTACTGTCACACGAAAACTAGAAAATAAAGAAAAAAAAAATTTTTTAATGTTAATGAAAAGTTAGAAACAATCATATGAAGAAATAAACGTTGTCTGATCAATCTTTGATATACAACTGGCTAAAGTTAAGATGAAATTTTTTCTTATTAAAACTCCAGTGCATTTACTTGGTGCAATGAAAGCGGTCCAGGGCCATATGGTTCTGGGATCATCTCCAAAAGTTAATCTTTTCTTCAAATCTGAAAATTTGAATATTCGAAAATATTTAAAGTCGCTTCCAACTTCCTGATAATGTTCCACATTTTTCACAATTTATTCCATAAATGAGGAAAATGAATGAAAACAGTTTAATCATTTCTCTTAACATTTATTCTTTGAGAACTCAATTGAAACTATTTATAATATTTAGTAGTTAGGTGAACGAAATCTTAAAAAACAATTTTAAAATTTCACGAAATTTAAGTAAACTGTCAAATTTCTTTAGATGATAAGAAATATCTCATACAGATACAAAGCATAAAGGCGCTGAATAAACATTAGAAAGTTATGTATTTCCCGCCATTTTGTCTACTAATCATTAGACTATTTGAAGAAATGTTGGATGAAAATTTATAAAAAAATGAGATGATGTTTAAAAATTGTTTTTTAGAGTTTAGTTAACATATGTTAATTTAGTTTTGGAATGAATTTTTCGATCTTCTTTCAAATGATTCATTGCTGGTAGAGATTGTGGTAAGGTTGGAGATTTTATTTGTTGATTCGAATTTTTATCCGCGCGGAAACTTTCTGTGTCTCCCAAATTATCTCCACTTCCTTCTTCGTCTGACGATTCGAATGATGACGAATCGTCACTACTACTGCTACTACTACTACTGTCATCGGATATCTGATCGACAAAGTTTGATCGATTTCTTCCTTCTAATAACTCGACGGCGTATGCGGCTAAATCCGGTCTCTCCTTGTGCAGGATTGAGAACCATTTTTTCGCCATTGCTGGACGTCCCTTAATCGTTTTCTTCCAGACGTATGCAAAATTTCTTGTTGAACAGAAGTTTTGAGTAACAGCAATTGTCATGTCTAAATTTAACACAACATGCCACCATCCTCCAGGAACAAATATCATTTCTCCAGGTTTCTGAATACATTCGATAGGACGAAAATTTTTCGGCCAACTTTCTTCTTTCGTTCGCGGATAAATGACTTTGAACCAGACACAACCTTCATCTTTCTGACTTCCGAAATTATCATTTTTTGTTACTTTTAATAAATCTTTGGGGGTATGTGGTGGAAAGAGACACCACCATTTATGTCCATGAAGTAAAGCATTCCATGCACTTGTTCCTAATGGATCAACGTGGATTCCAGTACCAGACATTGCTGGTCCCATACAAAACCATCTAAAAATTTTTGAAATAATTCTTCCTCAATTAATTCAATACAAACCGATAAGGAGGACGACGTTTCTCACCGACATATTGAAAAAGATCTTCATTGAAATATTTAGGCAAATTATAATCATCTAATAATTGTTTCTTTTTTCGATGCTGAAAATGAAGAGAAGAAAATAAGAAGAAAATTTTAAAAAATTCAAAACTTCACCAAAAGCACCATCGAATATGTAGAGTGGAGAATCATCGATATTATTGTTAAGATAAGTCATAAAATATTTCATTTTCAATTTGACTGAATATTCTTCATCATCTTCTCCTACCTTGAATAATTGATTTCGATACTTCTTTAATAATCTCTAAATTTTTAATAAATACTGAAGAGAAAGAAGAAAAAATGGGGGAAGAAACTTCAGGAGTCCATTTATAAGATGCATCCCAATGTTTCATTTCATTTTGAATGATACATGGTTGATATGGTATCTCATATTCTCGAATAAATTCATCCACATTCATTTCATTCGCATCAATTCTATCGATATTTTCACGTTTCTTCAAACTTCTCCATCGGTCAATATTATCGATCAAACTATATTTACGCCAATCGGATGAACGTGAGAGATCTATTTGAAATTAAAAAGAAAATTTAAACGTTCTCCTTACAAAGTAGCGTAATATGACGAACACCTGATCTACATTTTCTTTTGGCTCGACGAACTCGTTTCACTGTCTTTTTCACGCTAACATGTGCGTCGTTAATCATAAGGAAAGGAACAGAAACAAAATCGAAAAGAAAAGAACAGAAAGTTAAATGAGGAAAAGATGATGAGAGCCAAATAATCAATTATATTTCTTCCATCATAGGAAAGTGTTATCGATTTGAAATAATTTATTAGTTTCTATGGTAATTTCATAAACAGAATTATCGACATAATTCTACATCATTATCATCATTTCCATCAAGAATGAAATCATTTCCAATTAATCAAATGGAAAGAAAAGTTTTAACATGAATAAAACTTTTACGTTTGGAATAATATTGGAAATATGAAGAAAATTTGATATTGGCATAAGGGAAAATTTTATGTCCAGAATGAAAGAAAATAAATGAAATTTATGAGTATTATCAAATTAAAATCGATGTTTTTGACCACGTCCTGATTTTAATTTTTCCATATCTTTCGTCAATTTTTCTATTCGAGTATCCTTCAATTCTAACAGATGTTCCAATCGTCGAATTTTCGCGGAAAGTATCTAAAAAATTTGTGGTTTGAAAGAAAAATAGGAAAGAAGACAAAAAACCTGATTGTTCTCTTCAATTGTTAAACATTCATTCACTTTTTCTTCGAACTCTAATCGACTCACCACATCGCCTTTCAGATGACCATTTAATGACTTGCCCCCGTGGGACCTCGTTACGTTTGTTTTGGTTAGTCGACTATCAAATGACTGTGTTTCACTATCTCCATATTGACTAGAGTCTTTGTATTCACTTCTTCCATCACTTCATTCAACAAATATATTTGAATTTATTATATTCTAAAAATAAACCGTGCTCCATGTTTTGGTCGGTCGGTACTTAAGGGTAACAAACTATCTGAATCAGTCCTGTTTTCAAAAAGTTAAGTTGAACATTGAACAATTATTCTATTTGCTAACTCTTCTAAACGTTGACGTAAATGATAAAGAAAAATTTCGGCAGCTCCCGGTTTACAGAGAGCGATATCTCTGATCAAATTATCAGGCATATTTAGACCGAGTCGAACTAAAACTTTTCTTTCAAAAGAAAAGAAAAATTTGATTTAATAAATTCGTGTCATAAAACGAAACTTATTCAGGACATTCCAATTAGTCGTTTTTTGTTGAACATTGTTAGCTGGTGTATAATTGTGAAGTTCGACGATATTAGGAAAAAAGTGTTTGATAATTTCTGATGTCATCACTATTAATATGAATAGATGTTAACAGATATAATAATGTTATAATGATATTGAAGTATGAAACCTCCATCAGCGAAGTCTCTTTCCACTTTTCTTTTGGGTCTGGATAACGGTATGTTGTCGATCCAATGAAATAAATCTTCTAATTGTCTTTCGGTGAGGTCAATATTGAAAATCGAATAAGACATCTTATCGACAAAGAAGAAACTTTTTTTTGTTGTTGGAGATCGTCCACTTCATCCATCGTCATCGTCACCAAAACATGGGAATAATTTGTGAAAGTTAATTAACGAACAAAAGTTTTTAGTTTGTTTGAATTTTATTTGAACTTTCAGCTTCCTCATTCCCAAATATTATTATTCCCATTTACATTCTCTGTAATTCTTTCTCTGTCTCTTGTAGCATCATATGTATCATTTGAATTATATGATATTCTCTCAATTATTCTCCTCTCGATGACTTCTCAAATACGATGGCTACTCCAGAAAACATACGAATTCAAATGGATGATCACCTTCTTCCTCATTAGTTCTTGGAACGAATATTTCATTTACAATTACACTTCTTCCAAATGGGCTACCATTCCCAAGTACGTGTGCTAAACTTAATTCGAATTAAAACTTATTTTTTTATTATTACAACTTCCCCTTAAAGAAAATTTGAAAATGCCGAAATCATTTTAATTATTTCTGATCCTCAATTAATTGGAAATAAGAATGAGAAACCTCTCCTGAAATATATCACAATTTTCGATTCAGATTCATATCTGAATAGGTATTTCGTTCGAATCTCAACAAAATTCAACTTTTCTACAATCATCTTTTTGGGAGATTTATTCGATGAAGGAATCGAAGCGAACGAAAATGATTTCGAGATTTATTTCCATCGATTCCGTCAAATATTCTCCATTAAACAACTCGAGAAAGAAAAGAAAAATGTTTTTTCTTTAATTTGTATTTGAATAAATGGAACTTTCTTTCTCATAGTTAATTTATTTACCAGGTGATAACGATATTGGAGGAGAATATCCGTTTTTACGAGACAAAACAATTTGCAAAAAATTCTTGAAATATTTCCAGATGAAACATCAAAATAATTTTTATTCCTTCAACAATTTCGAGATATTTCAAGTTCAATATATTTTTAAGAGTTTTTCTTCTTTAAACTCATTTCCAGATGGATATGGATTATTTTTCGTTGATTAAGTCATCTGAAGCGGATGTGACAGATCGACCAATTCAAAAGAGTTTATTAAGGACGAAAAGTAATTTCAATTACGAAAGAAATGATGAAGATAGAAAAGAGTTAATGATGTCCGTCTTTCAACAACGAAATGATTCATTTCGTCCATTGATCGTCGCCAATCATTGGCCACTCTCGCCTAGATTCGATGAAGTGAATCTCCATTTACATCGACTCCTCTCACCATCAATCACATTCAGTGGAGATTTTCATAAAGTTTCTTCACCTCTCTCAATTTTACGAATTATTTCATTGAAATTTTAGACAGTTCTCTATCTCGACGATTTGGAGAGTGGAGAATTGAGAGTTGTTGGTGAGTTTTGCAACCAACATCAATATGACGATGCTAAATTCAATTTTAATTGTTATAATAAATTTATGAATCTCAGATTATTTGGGAGATTGAAAGGTGAAATCGTCGTACCAACAATGTCCTACCGAATGGGTGTCAAACATCCAGGCGTGGGTGTTCTTCTCATTAATAAAGATGACATTGGACAAATTGACTTATTATATACAGTTCTCTGGTTAAGTGATCGTTATTATTCATTAAACATCTACTTGACATTCTTCTGCTGTTTAATTTCTTGTAAAGTTCTTTTCTATTTAATTATGTTCGTTCGGTTTTATTGCCAATAATACTTCCAAAATGTATATAATAATATATGTTTTTTTGTTTTTCATGAAAAATTATTTCTGCTTTCCTTTTACGACTTTTACTTCCAACTATTTATTTATTTACAGGAAAACTACAAAGAATCTGATAATTTCATTCTAATTTCATTTTTTCTTTCTTTCATCATATTTCTCGATATCATTTTATTTTACTAAATTGCATTTAAATTCCTTTTAAATTTTATTAGAATTTTCTTTTGAAAAACAATAAATTTAGTTTGACAACATTCAACAAACAACTTCATTTGGCGAATAAAAGTTTTTAAATTTTTTGAAAATTAAAATTTCAAAATTTTTTAATTTCCTCAAAATGAAAATTTGATTAAAAATACAAAAAATTCGAGGGAATAATGATGAAATAGTAGTGAAATGTAAATGAAGAGAAATAATAAAATTTGTTGCACTAAATGCAAATGAAAGGCCATTATTTATGGTGAGGATAGACAAATTTCTGTTTCAGATAAACATCGTTCTTCTGTGAGAGACATGAGCGCCGGAGATGGATTGACAGATCAGTCCGAATTAATTAAGGACCATTCTTTACGTCCATTGAAAATATGTTCCGTTTTAGGTGCAGCGAGTTATTCGTGTGACATGTCCATTATTATTGTGATGGTGGGATTGCCAGCTAGAGGGAAATTATATACAGCAACGAAATTGGCGAGATATTTCAATTGGATAGGAATTCGAACGAAAGTCTTTGGTAAAATTGGGAATAATGAAGACGTGGAAGATGATGAGAATGAGGATGAGGAAATGAACGAATTATATGAATTTATTGATAAACAATCCAATTCTGTCGCCATTTATTATGGGGAACATTTGACGAGAGAAAGTCGACAAAAATTGTTGGATAAATTATCTGATAAATATTCTCCCTCAACATATAATGTGATGTTCGTTGAAAGTGATTGTAAAGACGAATCGATTATCGATAAAAATATTTTAGATACGAAAGTTGAAAATATTAAAAATTTGGAAAAATTCAAAGAGAAGATCGCAAAGAAAGAATTAATATATGAATCGATGGATTTGGAAGGTGATGTCGATTTATGTTTCTTAAAGATTATTGATGTGGGAAGAAGATTCATCGTTCACAACATTCGTGGTCATATCCAATCAAGAACGATATATTTCCTAATGAATATGAGTGTGCAATCACGTTCCATTTATTTGACACGTCATGGAGAATCGTTGATGAATCGAGAAGGAAAAATTGGTGGCGATTCAGATTTGTCACAACGAGGGAAAGAATATGCAATAGCTCTAGCTGAATTTATGAGGAAGGAGGACAACATTCTCGATATTTGGACAAGTAGTAGAAAACGGACAATACAAACGGCTATGCACACTACCGGGCTTAAGGAAGTCTGGCCAGCTCTAGATGAGATCGATGCAGGAATTTGTGAAGGACTAACATACAAAGAAATTGCGTCGAAATATCCGAAAGAATTTGCTGAACGTGATAGAAATAAATATCGTTATCGATATCCGTCAGGTGAATCATATCATGATCTGGTATTAAGAGTGGAACCGGTTATTATGGAATTGGAACGATCGAATAATGTTCTGGTGGTTGGACATCAAGCTGTTCTTCGATGTATTCTCGCTTATTTCACTGACGTTTCTCAAAAGGAACTTCCTTATTTGAAAGTGCCACTACATTGTGTATTGAAATTAATACCAACTACAAAAGGTTGTGTGATTGAGAAATATCCGATGAATATTCCTGGAATAAATACACATCGACCACGTCCGTCAATTTTAGAGAATGATCGATCATTAATTGACGCTTTATCGACAATCGACAATGATAATATTGTCCCATTACCAAAAGAAGAAATGACTTGAAATTATTTGTGAGAATGAAGAAGAATTGGCTTATTCTTTTTTCTTTATGAGAAACTATTTATAGTTTTATTTATTTCAAATTCATCGATAGTTTATTGTTCGTAAATTTTATTGATTAAAATAAATAGTGACGTAGAAAGAGAGATGTGGAAGAAAATGAAGATCTTCATATAAAATGATAGGAGAGATGATTCGTATCCAAAATAAAATAAATAGAGATCGAAAAGAAATTAATGTTGTCGAAAGAAATAAATAAATAAAATAAAAAATATATAAAATATCAATTTGGTGAATGCGCGATTGGAACTGGTTGATATTTCGATTAGAAAAAATTATTTTTCTTTATATAAAATTAAAGATAATTTCCATCTCTTTTTTTTATACACCGGGGGGAAATCTATAGAATGTTCAATGTCTTTTTATGTCTTTCTCTCTTTTCTTCCAAACAGAATAATAGAAAATATCAAATATTTGTCATTCAGGAAATGATGTCAACATCTTCATCTGAACAACCTTCCACCTTCTTCATATTTACTAACTGAGTATTCTGGAAGTATCCACTCCTATTCTCTTTCTGTAATTGTTTCATTTCTTTTCGTTGACGATGATACAATTGACGCCAGACACGTAATTGTAACTGAAAGTATGGAAATAAAAACCGTTCGATGGAAATTTCTACTAACTCGATAATTGTCGACGGTTCGATAATCTTTATTCGTTTCACTTGGGAATGGAGAATCGAATGTTTCCTTTATGTCTTCCTCTTCCGATAGACGATTAGCGAGAAATGGTATATGTGATGACGATGGCAAAGATTTTCGATTCTTCATAGAAGATGAATGATCATCTTTTGCGATGAATGACATTGATAATTTATTATTTCTATTTATCGAATTTTTAGTGTTCGATCGTTCATTTGTTAAATTATTTGGAAGAATTGACGATAAATGATGTGACTCATCTTTTCTAGTTTGATGTCGATGATTAAAACATTTCCGTTGATGATGATTTGTAGGTCGATCCGTCATGATATCTTCAGCCACTGACAATTGAGATAATCGTTTTTTTCTTCGCTTAGCACGCTTCATTTCTGGTTTGGCATCGTCATCGATATCACTAACTGACATTCCTAAAGTTCGAATGAATTGTCTAATTCTTCTCACTTTCTCGTCATCCAAATGATTGATGTTGACAGCGAAATTCTTGAGATTATTCTCTAAAAGAGAAACGTCTGGTTGAAGAATTCGAATTATTTCCAATTGTTGAGTGAACGTACAAATGCGATTAACTAAACGAGTTAAACGATGAATGAATTCAGATTGACAATTTCGAGACATTTTTGACCATTGACCTTTCAACAAAATATCGTATGTTCTTTCGATAAAATTAGTCGTTCTTTGATTTTCATTTATATGAGATTGTTGTTGAAGGAAATTCTGTGGTAAATGAGGTTCGGATGAATTTTGAGTTAATTTCCCATTGGATTGCGAATCATTATTTTCTGAGACAATAAACGACGACGTCATTCGATCTCTCGATAAATGCATATTCGTTTTATTCGAAAACGACGTACCAATTGTCGATTCATTGAGATGTGAATTTGCTCGATATCGATTCGTATCATTTCTTGGAAATATTTCATGTTCAAAATAATTATTATTATTGTCATTATTATTATTATTATTATTATTATTATTATTGTTGTTGTTGTTGCTGCTGCTGTTGAGTGATTGAGAATAATTATAAGTTTTTGGATCATTTCCAAAATCATAATTTGATTGATTCTGAAGTGAACATCGAGTAGAGGATCGATTAATTTCGGTTTGACAAGGAGAATTATTTACAACATGAAGATTTCGTGTGGCGACACTAGAAGCTCGAGATCTTTTCTGTTTTTGAAATGGATTTTGTTGGAAAGATTCAGGATTCCTATTATTCCGATTATTCATTTCAACATAATTTATTTGTTCGGTGGATCGTTGTAAATTGGACAAGGTTGATGACGGTACCAAACGAGATGAATTATCATCAATAAACAATTCGTGATCATCACGTAATGAATGACGATTATTGGGTTGATGAAATGTAGTTTCATTATCTTGAGTGAACATCATATATCGATTTTGTGGTTGTTGCGATTGTCGTTGTGGTTGTTGGGGAGCAGAATAAAAAGGAATGTTATCCTCATAATTAGCATTCAATTCGATGTTGGCAAATGATTTAGGCATTTGATGAAACGATTTCATATCCAATTCACTATTCTTGTTTCTTTGATAATCGATTTGTTGATTTTCATATTTCTCATTCATATTCAAATAACGGAATCGAGAATGAGAATAACTTGAACGTCTTTTCTTCCCCGCCACACATTCTCGATCGGATGAACCGTTTAATCGATTTTTCTGTACATCTTCACTCGCCGTATCAACGGAGAGAGGAACTTCATGATTAAACAAATTATCCATTGTGAACTCATTATTGAAAGTTGAATTAGAAAAATCGAAATTATTCCCATCAATCAATCGATCAAATTTAGTATCTAATTCTGAAAAAAGAATTTCTTCATTTTCCGAAAATTTATTCCTATTCTTGTTGTTATTGTTGTTATCTATCGGATTATTAAAATTCAAATTGTTATTGTTATAAGGAACTTGAAAATTTTGAGTGGATGGTAATTGATTATTATTATGATTATTATTATGATTATTATTATTATTAGAATTTGGAAATGAAAAAGTTTGATTTGAATTTTGAAGGAATTGATCTTGATCATAAAAGTAGTTGAATCTATTACTTTCATTCACATCACTTCTATTCATTCCATTTCCTGTAGCTAATTCATCAGATGTCAATGAACGTGACGAGAATGATGTGTTGGCTGATGACTCGAAATAAACATAATCAACACTATTATTTCGTTGATGATGAGATATAAATCGTTCATTTGATCCATTATTTGAATTCTGATTTTTTCCATTCACGAAAGGATTGAAATTTGATGTTTTACTTCGACAATGTGTTGGCGTTTCACAATTGCCGTTACTTAACACATCAGATTTTTTATTTTTGAGATGAAGATTAGTTGAAGAATGTGATGAGGGTAACGATTCGTTGGAGATGATATCTGATGAATATGGTGGTTGTCCATAATTTGAAAATCGGTCACATCGATCATTTGTGGATGGTATATGGAAAAGAGAATTCATCGATCCATGTTGTTCAACGTTATTGTCGAATTGAAGAAACGAATTATTTTGAAGGAATGAATTATTATCATTCGAATGAGCGAAACGTTCAGATGCAGGCGAACCCATCGATCCCAAAATATCCTGTCCACCATTCTCCTCATGAATATTGGAGAAGGAGAGTGATGGCAGAACTTGATTTTGTCGTCGAATATTATTTCCATTCGTGGAGAGAAATGAATCGAAATTCGTAAAACAATCCATCATCCCACCAGTAGTTTGTTGAAGTATTCCATTATTTGTTCCATCACATTCATTATATTCGGACATGACGTTCGATGGAAACAAACTGCTGATGGATCCGAATAATCGAGAGGAATTCAAGTCTCTGATATAAAACAAATTGTGTTTCCTTAACAATGTCTGGCAATGACGGGAAGAATGGAGGAATCTAGTTGGAGAGTGAAAATGAAATAATCTGAAAATATCATCATCCTTACATATGAGTAAATTTAATAAAATATTTATCTTCTTTTTCCGACTACGACAACACAACAATCCTACTAGAAATGGACATAAAGAAGAGTAACTTATTCTCACACACATACATACACATATACACACATATATACACACACATATATACACATATACGCACACCTATTAATATGAGATGAAGAGAGTAGAAAATTATTCTACCAATAATATTTTTTGTCGAAACGAATTGACCATTCTCTACTGGACATAACAAACAAAACATTCTTCAACTGGTATTGCATAATTAAAGATGGAAATCAGACAATCCATATAAAATAACTTCCTCACATTTCCCCAATCTTCATGTTCCTCACGACCAATTGTATAAATGCACATAATTATTCAAATTAGCTATAAGCTACTGTTGTTGTTAATGGACATGAGCGACATAATTCGATTGTTGATAGAAAAATTTGTTGAAGAAATTATTGCGAGATTTTTCTTTTAAAGAATCTCCTTCTCTTCCATTTTCTTAATTATTTAAATTAATGATTCCTTATCGATTAATTGAGAAATAAAACATTTTTTGTTGTGTGAGGAACTAGTGAAGAGCTTTAACATTCTCCTAATATGTCAATGTTTCTTTTTCTGAATTCGCTTATTTATTATATCCATAATTATTCGTAACTGATTGATGGTCATTCTTTAAAAACATGGAATCAGAAATTGAGAAGTATTCGATTTAGAAAGACGTGAAAGTGGAAAATAAATTTTCCGCTTCTCATTTCGTAGGGGAGAAAGATTTTATTCATCTTCTCCCATAATCATCCATTAGATGAATTGCATAAAATAATTTCCGGAACAATCCAACTTCTCTATATGAAACATTATTTTTCGATTGACATTTCTCTTCGATTTTCTTTTTACTCAATTTTACAATTAACAATCTGTATATTCTCTTAATCTCATACTACTCAAAATTTGAGTCGATGAAAATGTCATCGATGAGCAATTATGAACCATTATTGTAACCAGATCCATTACATGATGAGAGAGGAAAAGATGATAGCCAATTTGAAAAGGAATAAAATCATGAGCATTTCTAATTTACCTACTGAAATTGAACTGTCAATTATTTTGGATAGTTATTTAGCAAGAGTTGAACGACTATTTCCAGCTAGAATAAGTACATTAGTTAGAGAGAAGAAAGATATGCTTATCAAATAAATGAATTGGAAATAATTTGAGGAAAGTAAAATTAGACACATAAAATAATTAACAAGATTTACTTCCGATCGAACATTTTGTGAACCGATGGCTGTCTTTCAGTTTTGCATTCATTTTGTGCTCCACTCAAGATGAATAATTTTATATTTATTCAAAAAATTTTCTCTTTGAGAAAGAGCAATAGTTTTCAACAAAAAAGTGAAGGCGTTGTGATGAAATGAATTTAATCATATTTAAATGTTAAATTCAAATTATAAGTTCAAATTACCTAATTTTTGTAATTTGTAATTTTTATTCATGATAATTAATATAAATAATAAGTAGGCATAAAATATATAGACTGAAGGCCGAATTTACAGTTACTTGATTGCTTCGTAATCTCTCGAAATAACTGATTTCTCAATCAAGCTTCGTTGGTATGATCAGAAAAATTATTACTTTTTAGAAATTTCATATGGTTTTCGTTTTTGGCGATTTATATTTCTGATAGATAGAACAAATTATTCTTCTGATTATTAGCGTGGTAAGAAATTATAAAGTTTTTATAATCACACTCTTCATAATGTCAAACTTGTTTGGCTGCTACATAGGAGTATATATGGGGATTGGAAATTTATAGTAGTACTGAAAAGTTGCAAACTAGAACGTCTGTAATCAATAATTGAAGATAAGTGAGGTTTCTCTTTGATTCAATTGTAGGTGAATTGCCAGTTGGGTATGAATCCAGACGATTTTTTTGAACTTTTTTTATACCTCTTTTTTTTTGAAAGAAATATTTAAGATATGATTTTGAATTTAACATATCTAGAAAAAGCTTGAAATGTTCTACAAGGTCGTACTTTTTAAATTACATTTATTTCAGAAATTTATTTAAAACTTCGGACTTTTGTTTCCTCACAAAATTAAAAAAAATCAACTTATACCTAATACATGCTGCTTAGATTAGTTCATGTGTTTTTTTTAATCTGTAACTCATCCTTCTCATGTATTATTAATTTTTAAATGATCAGTTTTATGAATTTTGTGTCTCATGATTTTAAATTAAAATTACACAAAATGATCAGTTTTAAAAATTGGGAAATTAAGGGAAAGTGGTAGAAATGACAGGAAAAAGGCCGACTGGATTCATAACCAACTGGCAATTCACCTACAATCGTTTCATTCTTTTTGACTTTAATTAAATTTGGCGGACTGTTCTGTAAACGGTATTCTTCCAATATTCCAAATCGAACCGGTCTATTACAGTTTTAACGTTTGAATGATGGTTACCAAAATTAATTTTTTGATTTTCTGTTTATTCGGTCGATTTATCGGTGAGGGGCAACCCTAATTTTTATTCTTACGATCAGACGTTACCTTTCCGCTCTTACAAATTCGTTGAATTGTCCCTAAGGAGACACTTAATTTCTTGGAAACATCCCTTATGGTCTTGTTGCCTTTGTAGGTCTTCACTTACTTTTATTTAACCATCTTAAAATTATGCACGTTTAATTTCAAAAGCAATCCGTAATATCCATAAAAATAGGGTTAAAACACGTTAAAAAGTTTTGTTTCAGAATTTATTAAATTTTTTTTGAAGCTTCTCCTCATAATACATGGGATTAAAAATTAATTTAACAAGTTGTTAATGATAAATCGATAACAAACAAAGATTACTTGGTAGTTGATTGTTAATGCGTAATATACAACATTTGAATATCCTTGTTTACCTACTACTCATTGTTGTTGATTGTGTTCCAATAAAATGTTAACTATGAATTATCATGCTATAGACTTACGGATTTGTATTATCAACACTTTATGCGCTATAATACATAATTGTTATAACATTTATATGTATATACAGTAGGAATTTAAAGTCCACATTAAAGTTAATGTAACGAGCATTTTTTAGTTTTTTCTCGATTTTTGTTGAAATATGACGCCATTTTGTGAAAAATGTAGAAATTTTACCATTTTTTCAAGAAAAATTGAGAAAAAACTAAAAAATGCTCGTTACATTTTCGTTGATAAAAT
>JALJEE010000244.1:0-12757 GCA_023231475.1 Seison nebaliae | reverse complement strand
TTTGGCGTACGATGCATCGTAAGTGCATAATTTAATTAAGAACTTTTAAGCTTAGCTATCCATCACATGCATATTTGCGATATGTGTATATGTTTTAAATTTTTTTCTGAATTCTAATAATCGAAGTTCCCTTGTAAGACAATATTGTTTAAACAAAATTGTCTAGACAATGTTAAAAAATAGGACATTGTCGGACATTAAATTGTCCGTTTGGTGAAGACTACGTCCTTGTGCTAAAAAGTAGTTAACTTACTTCTTAATAAAACGAATAGAGTTAACTTATCGATTAACAAAAATAACGATATAACGTTTTCTTTCATGATGTATCTAACATCATATTTTATATTATTGATATTGATACATTATATTGACTACGTACCATTTAATAAAATGACAAAAGAGACAAATTTTCGTTGCACAAATTAACGATCTATTATCATTAGTCTTTGTCTAGGGGTTCTAGATTCAACCTTCGATCTATTGTTCAAACCTTGCTGTCGCTCCGAAATCAATTTCCAGAAGTTCATATTCTATCATATTATATCTTCATATTATAATTTCCCTTGATTACTTGACACCTTCGTTCTAATATCCACTATGAGTCGAATTGTTTTCTTCTCTATTTCCACCGGAATCCACTTTTCTTTTGTTATGATGTAATGGATATTTCCCGTTTTAATACAATTATTCCCATAATAACCTCTAATCCACATTTCAAACATTTGAACGTTCTCGGTTATTTTTTGATAAAGAGTTGTTTGTTCTAGTGGTGTTGATGCGAAGTGCGAAGGGAAATTAATTTCTTGGTTTCCCTTTTAATAAATGAAAAATTCCAGACATTTCCTCTTCACGAGCTATACGTACTCCCACTTCGCGAAGGGAAACGAAGTGAAGGAAAGAATTGGAGAAAAAAAGGGACGGCGAAGGAACATTTTTTTGAAAGTGCTTTTCCTACTTTAACGGACAGATTATTACTGGGACAATATATTCATGATGACTCATCAGACTTTTCTGATTAATCAATTTAAATTGCATTATGTCTCTCACTCTATATTACTTATATTTAATGATCATAATTGTTGGACAAGTGGGTTCGTTGCTCACCAATAATCTAAATTGTTCCAATGGAGGTAATACAAATTTTTACAATTAATGATCGCAAGAAATAAGCAGACTTTGATTGAGCAAACTAGTGAGTAGTCAGCCGATAATAATATGACGGAAATTTAGGAGGAATAGAAATAAAAAGAAATAAAATAATTAATTGTTATTTTAACAGGTTTTATTGACATTGTTTTCATGATTTACAGGAATACGATAAACAGATTAGAATATTGAACAAATCATTAAACTGTGAATAGAATGTAAGAATAATTGTTAAAGTATTATTGTCGATTGATCATGAAAAAAAAACTTATCTTTTATTATTCATTTATTTCTACTTCTAAATGTTGGAATGAACTTCATCTCTCATGAAGTTCTTTATGGTCTTTAATCAAATTCAAACCTATATCATAATGTGACATGTTAATGGTGATATGCAAATGAAGAATATTTGCCCAAACGAACAATAAACACGTCTGTTTAGATGTTACGTATTAAAATTCTGAAGCGTTTATGGGACGAAGTGGAATGTTATTTAGTAATTTTTCCTCATCTCACATCTTTTTCTCAATTATTTCAT
This sequence comes from Seison nebaliae, assembly GCA_023231475.1. Classification (NCBI taxonomy): domain Eukaryota; kingdom Metazoa; phylum Rotifera; class Pararotatoria; order Seisonacea; family Seisonidae; genus Seison; species Seison nebaliae. Next base: position 11,073 of record JALJEE010000244.1, on the reverse strand, counting down.
TTTATTCGTGTTCTTCCCATAAAGAGGTCCCATCAATGTCAGTTCGATTGATAAATAAATCGGGTCGACAATGATAAAAAAACTAAAAATATGTTTACATAGAATCGACAATGCGACCTCTTTCATTCCTATATATATTTGAGTTGGTAAAGCGGAAAAAATATGTATTCATTTCGTTTCTTCCTCTTCTACTTACATTAGGTTATGACATCATCTACTTATTCAGTAGATTATTTAGAATAGAAATCTCGAATTCAATTCGCCCGAATAATTAAATTGAAATTTTTACCCTTTTAACATTTCACACTTTAAATCATTTTAAGACGTTTAAGTATTATTTGTATTTATTTATAATTATATTTCTTTTTATTTATTATAAAATCAAATCCCCTCGAGGTTAATTAAAATGAGATAGATCACTGTACATGTTATCAGTGATAAGTTTTCTTCCAACGTCGATTTTATCTCTTAAATAATCCGGAATATGAGAAGTAATACCGGACTGTGAGAAGCGGTTATCTTTTTTTGGTGAGCAAAAAAGAAGTGGACTATCAGAAGCAGTTTGGTGACCAAAAAAAGATAACCGGATTAAAAAATATTTCACGCTGGAAATATGGCGGAAATAGTACATCTGATTTCTCGATAGATTGAATTATTTTCAAATATCTTTGAACAATAAGAAGAGGAAACGGTTTCAATCCGCAGATAGAAAACATAAATGCCCTATTAAATGGCTTACAACAACTGAGAAGCATTATAATTCTTCTATTATATGTACGATCGAGAACTTTTTAATGTTGGACAAAGAAGGATTTCTCTAAAATTTTATTTTTTCAATTAGAAATCGTCATCGAATTTACTTATTAATAAATTCCAAATTATTTCATTTTTCTCCAAAGAAATAAGTATAAAACTAATACAAAACAAGTCAAACGAGTTTGAAGATTATTAACTACTCGATTTCTAACTATTAACCTCACTTTTATGATGGGAAAGAATGTCACAATATAAAATAGGAACCAGAAAATTTCAATCGAATAGTTCCGAAACTATTTCGGAACATAAGAATCGAATAAAATTGAACGGCTTTGGGCACGAAAAGAAAAAGTACGAAGTAACGAGGTATGATGGAATAAGCTACGATAGAAGCTACTTTTGTTTCTTTTTATTTCTTTAGCAATCTATACATTTGGAAGTAAACAGTTATTGATAGGTATCTTCTTAGTAGTGAAGAGGATGCGAAGTGCGAAGGCAATTGATTTACCACGTTCCATTTTTAATTATACTTTTGTTTTATTTATAGTTTATTATGGTATAAAATAATTTTCCGCCAATAATAAGATAGTTTACAAACAAATAATAATTTTATTTGTTATAAATTACAAATTATAATTAACTGAAAGTTAATATTAACATATCTCCGTTAACTTTTCCTCTTCTCAACATCAAAAATGTAAAAAAAAGGAAAAACACATTTTAATTTCGCGTTTGGTACCTACGTCATTACCTTCTCCACAATACGTAATCGAATCTAGGTTCTTTAATTCGCAAAGTTGTTCCTGTCGATAAATTGTTCCAAATTCTTTTTAACTTTTCAATTAATTTGTTTCAAATTTAACAGAATTTTATATGTATGAAAAACAAGTTAATTGCATATTTGACGATTTGAATGTCATTTTTCAGGAAACGTTTTCCCAGTGGAAGAAGTATAAAGAGATAAGAATCTCTATAGAGATCAATAAAGAAGTATAAAGAAGAAGTATAATACTAGAAAATTTAAATGAAGCATGTAGTTATTCGAAAAAGAAAGAAAGTCAAATATGGAGGAAGAAGATATGTTAATCAGTTTTTATACGATCAATCAACTTTATAAATTGAGAACGATGTTAATTGGGGAAAGATGAAAAAATGAGAACGGAATATGTTTCAAACAGCTTGTTATGTTTACATTAGAGTCGTTTATTAAAGTAATGGAATTCTATGGAAAAATAATTAGATATCGAATGATATTATCATCATATGTTGTCATAACCAGTTAATGATCCTACATTTTACTTAAATGTATATAAATTCATTTTAATCCTTTATTAATTTCTATTAAAGTTTTTTCTTCATTTTCTTTTCGATCTTTTTAATTCATTAACGTACACACGACATTCCTCGACGTTCATATCATTAGTAGAGAATTAATCTTATTAGAATTAATGGTAGCAAATAAGTTAGAATATTGGACAGTTCTCATAACGATTTAATATACGTTCTTCCTACCTAACATGTCATAACGGTATGATGATGACGACGACGACGACGACGAAAATAAATGAATTTGAAAATTTCGTGGAAACACCGTTATATTGAATTTAGAAGAATAAATGTCATTCCTCTTCACCTATTAATTACATTGGCACATTAAATGTCAGATATAATTTTCGATGTTTATTGAAAGGCTGAATGTTTCATAATTGACTGATGAATATCAAATGAAAAATTTAACATCATTATGGTCGTTAAAAGCGATAACTTCAACCGAATTAGTCATAAATGTCAGAGTTAGTCTTTATTAGCATTAGCTTTATCACGTTCGTTATATAGTATAATTTACTTTTTACATTTCCATCTTTTTCTCATACAATCAACGTCGAAGATTCTAATTCACATCTTAATATTTTATTTCGTTCACTTCGTCAATCGATGATTCCATTAATATAGACCACGCATTTCGTTCATAATTAATTTCGTGAAATTTAGCATGATATGTCGCTAGTAAGTGAAACGAAGTTTTCAGGTTGAAAATACCAAAACATTGTTTAATCATCACTTGTTCACATTATGCAAATATCACGATAATAATTTTGAACAGCTACTTCAACTGTTACTAACAGTCTGTTAGTTTTGATTGGTGAAATAACGGAAATTTTCCTCCATTCTATTTGCTACTTCATTATGTCCATATTGGAGGACAGATCGTAATTCTATAAAGGTGGTATGAGGGACAGTTCTCAACCAATAATGAGGACAGTTCTCAACCTTTTTGGAAAATTTGTATTAATTTCATTTTTTCTTTATTATAGATTTCTATTTATAGATCATAGATTATTCAGTACTTGTAATGTTCTTGTAATTTTCAGCTATCCTCTTTTTTCGCGAATCGGTCACAACTGTGTTCAAACAAACGTTTACATAGCGTTACGGTCTGTCCGATTACACTCACTATCATCTCATTCACATCTCATTCACATCTCATTCACATCCCACTCATATCTAGTCCTTACCTGGTTTCACTAAACTAACAACGTCTTTAACAACGTGTACCGTCTTTACAAACGATTCTTTGAACTGTTTGTTTGAATTGGACAATACTGCAATCAAATAAGATGCCGTGCTTTAATCTTTGGAAACTTGTTTATCTTATCTTGTACTTGGCCAAATTTACCTTGACACCCAATATCTGAAAACAAGATCTTCCTTTGATTTATTCAATAAAGAAATGTTAATTTAATAAAATTAATTTTATTATTTTTCCAAAAGAAAAAAATTTCTTTTAAATTTTTCTTAAAACTTTTCATCCTTAAAAATCCATTATTTCCGATTCACTTTGTCGATCTTAGAGAGTAGAGCACCCTTTGTCCGTTTCCATTTCATACGTCGGTTCTGAAACCAAACTTTCACCTTAAAATCATTTGAACGATATGTGAAAATAATAGTTTTAACTTGTCGTTCTGTCAAGTCTAACGCGACTGATATTTCATATCTTCTTAAACGAGTGAGATAATTATGGTTCTGAAACTGCATTTCCAAATCGTTAATTTGTGCACGACTAAAAGCTGTCCGTTCTTTCCGTGAGATATTCGAGTATCGATTCGACCGTTTTGATTCAAACGAATTTTTTATATGTTTTTTCTTCTCAACTAAAATGTTTATTGAATTAATTAGAAATAAAAAGAAGGAAACGATTAGCAGTTGAAGAAGATGTATCAGACGAAATTTTTGATTGTATCATTTCCTCCAACTGATCCCTTCCATCTTTCTCAGTCATCGACCAATTGGGCGAAGTAGAATTATTCGATTCGATGCTGTTCGTTGAAGATTTTGAATCGAGAAATGTTTCATTTGAGAATGATGAAGTATTGATGGGGAATTCGTTAAATTTCGAATTTTCCAAATTCAATTTATTATTATTATAATCGATAGATGTGATTGGCGGTGGTTCAGATAAGTTATGATTCAAATAAAAATTTTGAAATAATTGAAGAACGGAGTTGGAGGACATTAGGAAGTTGGAAGACATTAAATAATTATTCAGATATTCATTCATTCCATTCTCATCAATCGATTCATTATTTTCATTCGAATAATTGTTTGGTTGAATTTCATTTGCATATTTCATTTGTAAATAAAGTTGTAACATCAAATCGTCGTTCTGATTAGGTGATGGATTGATAGAGGTGGCAAAATTATTTGTTTCATCTCCATTTAATAAAGAGCTATAATTGTCTAATACTGGTGGTGGATGGGTATAAAATTCTTGGTCATTTTGTTGACGTTGATGAAGTAGTAATGGAGAATTTTCATTGTACTTTATACACAGTTCGTTGAAACTCAAATTATTATTATTATTATTATTATTATTATTATTATTTATCAAATTCGAATTTGAGAAACAATTGGTAGTGAGTTGTGGAGTATTATCATTCTTCTCCATGGAACTGCAATTCATTGTCATCCAAAACCAGAAACAAAAGTAGCAGAATATTTACTTCTGAAAAATAACGAAAAGTAATTAAAACTTTTGAGAACGGTTTGAAGTTAAAGTTGTGGAGAGGTGTTTAAATATATGGTGGGAAATGGGAATCGTTTAAAAGTATGGAATAATCTCTCTCATGCTCATATGATGATGAGAAGTTTTGTTTCATCATGAAAAAAAGAAGTTACGTTCCTTAGATATATCCATTCCGTTCTCTAAGGACATTATGTCAAAATCGTTAAATTTTATTTGTCGGTGAAATGTCAAAAAGCGATTTTGATATAGTCCTTTGAGAATGAAGACGATGAACTTTCTCTTCGAATTTAATGAGAGTAGGAAAGAAATGAAGTTAACGAAGAAGAACGTCGATGATATGGCAGCCGAAATTGTTTAGATATATTAGGCAACAATTAGATAGAAGAATTCCGTAAAGAAAGCAATTGGATGTATTAGACGAACTCATTCTCATCTTCTATAAATAAACACACTTCAACAAATAAACGACGAAGAAATTCCCAATATAAACTCTTCCAAATGTTCCTCAACAAAACATTCTTTTCCATATCAATTCCTTCACTTCTTTCTCTTCCAACTAATAACCATAATAGTAACCAATCAGTAGTGTTTAATCCTCCCAATTCCTCCCATATCATTCTCAACACCACAATCAGAGAGCACCAATATTTTCATAGTAAATAAAATCTTCTCAATTATTTTTCTTCAAGAAAATTTATCGATTTCTCTTGAAGCTAAATCACAAATTCATAACATCTCACACACTGGTTTTCCAACTTCTCTTCCGAAAACAGAACGATGTAAACATCAAACTCAAATGGAAATGAAATACATTATAGCGAATCATTTATATTAATCGGAAATCTTCACTTGATGAATTAACCAGATCAGTAAATTTGATGAAAATTCTTCTTCCCCTATGAACTGGAGATGTATGAAAGGGAATAGTTTTGATGAGATGAAAATATATCTGTTCGCCATCCACCAATCATTCTACACCCTCCGGTTCCTATATATTCCATCAAATCCAAACAAATATGTGATCAATTATGAAAAATCAAAAATTTATTTTCTTCATTTTATCATCATTGATAATTTCATTTATAATTCTCTAACATTTCCTTTTTTCTTTTTTATTCTAATTTTTAACATAAAATAACTAAATTTTATTTTTTTTTATATATTTCTTTCAAAAACAAAAAAAGAATCGATGGAAAATTATAATATAATGATTCAGAGACAAGATACAATCTTTTCTGCCGCATCTTCAAAAGTAGTAGCTGTTATGATGGAAACACCACTGGATGATAATAATTGACCAGCAACATCAGCATTCGTTCCTTCTAATCTGACAACAACTGGAATGTTCAATTTTACTGTTTTGCATGCTTCCAATATTCCATTAGCAATCGTTTCACAATTAACAATTCCACCAAAAATATTTACTAAAATCGCTTTCACCTTTAAAATTTTTCATGAAATATTATGAAAGAAAATTGATTTGAACTTTCGAATCAGATGTCAATAATTGGAAGGCCTTCGTCACTTGAGATGCTTCCACGCCTCCGCCACAATCTAAGAAGTTGGCCGGTTGACCTCCATGCAATTTGATGATATCCATCGTGGCCATCGCTAAACCAGCCCCATTAACAAGACATCCGATATTGCCTTCCATTTGAATATAATTGAGATCCTGTTGTTTGGCTTGAACTTCCCTCGGGTCCGTTTCGCTCAAATCTTCCAAATCGAAAATTTCTTTTTGTCTGAATTTTGAATTGTCATCGAAACTGAATTTAGCGTCGAAACAAACAACTGGATAAATGAATGATAAAAATTAATTGTAGGAAATGAAATATTAACCGCGTCCTTTTGGCGTTTCACCTAAAGGATTTATTTCAATTTGAACTGCTTCCAATTCGACGAACATGTTGTATAACCGCAACATTTGTAGAGCAGCTTTCTCAATACTCGCACCTTTGAATTGGAGATTTTTCGCCATTTCAATCGCATCATTTTCACTTAAACCGACTTCAATATTGACCGGTAACTAAATCGAATAATTCATTTGAAATGAAGGAGAGAATGAAATGAATGAAACTTTAAAAATCGCTTCGGGAGTTTTTTCTGCAACTTCCTCAATATCCATTCCACCTTGTGGCGAACCAACGAGGACAGGACCATTCGTTTCCCGATCGAGAAGGATGGCAAAATAAGTTTCCTTCGCAATATCGAGTGCTTCAGCCACCATCAACTTCGTAACGAGTACGCCGTCTTTGCCTGTTTGTTTCGTCTTGAGACGATTATTCAACATCTTCTCTGCAATCTCTTCCGCCTTCTCCGCTCTACCAAATACAGATCAGATTTATTAACAAACAAAATGTACTGGGAAGTCAAGTGGACGCCTCCTTTGAATCCATTAGAGAAAACGCCTTTACCACGACCTCCAGCTAATACTTGTGCTTTGATGACACATTCTTTCGTCTCTTTCACTACTCTCTCAAATTAGATATAGATGTTCTTTCGATAAAGTATATTAACGGAATGTATCGGCCGCATGTTTCGCATCATTCGCTTCGTTCACTACAATGAACTTCTGCACATCTACCATATAATCCTCCATCAACTTCTTACTCGAATATTCTTGCATTGAGAATGCTGCACTCGTTTGTTTGTACTGGTATAAGAAAACGTCAATGGTATTCCTTCCCTTATTTACTAACTTGTTGAAATACATTCTTCTTAAGAAGAGTTTGTATTAATCTCTTTTGTAATAACATTTCTAATGGTGGATTATAGATTTTAAAAAATTTTGCAAACGCTGATTATAAAAATTTATTTAACAAAATTCTAAGCTTTTATTTCAAATTTCAAATAAATTCTTATTCATTCCAATGTAAAATTTGAAGAGTTAGGAAATCCGTAAGAAATGCTAATTCTTTCTCATTTAAATTTTGGCCAATTAACAATATATTTCATTTATAAATTGAATGTTTACTTGACCTTTTCGACAAAAACCATATCACAACATAGAGAGCTATAACCATTTTATTTTGAAATTACCAATTACATAATTTTAACATTATTCAAATATCACAAAAAATTTATAAGGTCCCAATCAAGTCTCTTCTCAATTTCTACATTTCTAATTAGAAATGTACTTTCATAATACTACTAAAATTAACTTTCATAATAGTAAATATTAATTCATAATATTTTAGTCTTTTCTTTAATATGAAATATCGATTGATTGAACATCCAACAAATGAAATTCACTCAATTATTTTTATTCTTTCTTTTCTCTCCACTTTTTTTCAAAATCATTTCCAATTGAAAAATTTTGTTGCATATAACGAAACAATTTTTTAAATGAATGTTGAGAGAAATCACACTAGACAATTGCAATTATTAAGGAAATTTGAAGTCAGTTGAATAGAAGGGTTGTGGAAAATACATCCATTTATATCTAACTAAAATATCATACATTGCTGAGTGTAAAATTTACAGAAATCGCACTTGTATAAAATGAGAATTCATTATTGTTCTTCATATCATTTGATTCTCAATTCAAAGAAAATTGAAGTAATTTATTGCAAAAAAGTTTAAAATGCCCAAATTTATTCCACCGAAAGTAAAAGGAAAATTATCTCAATTATCCACTTCATCTCAACCATCTAGTCAAAATTCATTATTACAAAGTTCCTTATTGTCGTTCTGCGAAGACACTGTGATGGAAGGAGAGGAAACGAAAAAAATTATACCATTATCAACAACCAATTCAAAGAATTTGAAACGAAATAAAAGTTTTGATGGAACGAAAAATAAGAGACAAAAAATGGACTGGCTGGAACATCCCATGAAATTGAATAAACAACTCGTCAAGAATGTGAAAGTGGCTATGGATTGGTTGAATAATCTGAAAAGTTCAGTAGACACATGGGTACAATGTGAGAAATGTGAGAAATGGAGGTTGTTGGAAGTGAGCACCGATGAAACGAATGCTGATCCTTCAAACTTATTAGAAAGAACTGTTTGTAAGGAATTGGGTTTTAGACATTGTAGATCGAAAGAAACACCATGTCCAAACGAAGAGGAATTTATTGACGGACCATTCCAAGAAGGAGTATTAGTTTGGGCATATTACAGTGGTATATTCCGGCCAGCAATAATCGACTATGACATCGTCGAGGAATCAGCATTCAGATTTAAGGACAGAACAGAAAACTTACTAATTCCTGGAGAAGTGTATGTCAGTTTTATTTTTTACTCTAAACCCATTTCTAAATGGATTTCCATCGATCACCTTCATTTATTTCGGGAAGAATATTCAAGTTGGGATGATATAAATCTAACGCCACAATCAACTCTGCCAGATATCGATTGGACGTTGGAAGTGGATAAAGGCAATGAACATCTCAAAAAATATACATTACCATTGGAAGGTCTGAAAGAGACATCGTTTATTAATTTATATCTTTAAGTATATTCTAGTCCCTCATAATCTCTCATAATTCTCTATTTCCATATTAATTATCTAAATCAATTTGCATAAGAAATAAATAAAAGTATAAATTATTTCCTTCACTTTTTTTATATTTACATCTCAATATTTTTTATAATTAACAATTAGTTCCATTTGCTCTCTTTCTTCTTTAAAAGTTGTGGAAAAAGTAAGATTTGGAAAAATATAGAGATCATAGAAAACTACACTGACATAACGATTAAATCATTAATATTGGTCTAAAGTGTGATTTAAAATATTTTGTGGTGGATGCGAAAATAGAAAAAAATTGCTTTTCAAAAATTTTCAAAATAATTACGTGATTTATTAATTTTTTTCCTAAATTTAAAATTTTTCTATTGTAATTGAACATGATGTACCGAATGCGTCTAACAGTTTCTTTTCATTATGAAGAGCAGAAATTGGTTTGGTCCATCATCTGGGTTAGTGTTGCGAAGTGAACGTTAAAAGACTACTAACAAGTAAGCTTAAAAATTTTTAGAAAAAGTTCGAGTCCGAGATTATAAGTTCGGAACTATTGAAGTCTTTCAAAATAGAATAGTTTAGTATTGTTTCTACCTTAAGCTTAAGTTTTAAAATATAATATTTTTGTGTCAATTGATTATTATATGTATGTGTATTAAATAATGTGTATTTTTATCTACTTTATATGTTGGTGATATGGTCAGTAAGGACACAATGATCCATGTTATACTTATATCAGTGTTAGGAAAATTAGGAAATAAAAGAATGATTTAATTTCACATTATAGTTAGGAAAGTAGAAAAAGAATAATAAGAATTTTAGTTGAACTACCGTGATAATTGAAATGAAACGAAAATGATAAGGAAGATCAACGTAACATTAAAGAAAGGTTCTAAAATTTAGAGTTTTTGTGGATCAATAATTCTTCTCTAAATCATAATCAATAATACAACTGTGTCCTTCCATATTTTCTAATTGGCATAGTGGTGTCCAAACGATAACAAAAAGCTATACGAAAAAGGCGAAAAGGACAATCTGGACTTTTTCCCCTTTTAAAATCAAATCGTTTTTTTTGTTATATAATATAATTTTTTGTAATCGTTTGGACACCACTAAATTGGCATATGGAATGGTTCCTATTAGGGGTATCAATGAAAAATTTATGAACTTTAATGTTGGTTTTCGTTTTTTTGGTGGTGTAGATGACATAATCTTACAATTAGACAAATGACAAATTTTAAAGGCCAGATAAAGTTTTGATTTGTAAAACATGTATAAAATGAAAACAGTAAATTCATTTTGTTTAATAGCAACATTAATTTATTAAGTTGGCTCTAAATGTTTAGCTTCCGTATCCAAAATATTAAAATATTTTGATTTACAAAAGTTCGAAATTTTTCTAAAAATTTTTAAGCTTACAAGGGAACATTCACTTGTAAGAGATGGAAAAAAATAAAAATTTTTATACCATCTTATAGAACATTAATTTTAAAATTTTTTGGTGCAATCAAAATGGGCTCCCGGTTCTCTATAAGTGCACAATTAAGAACTTTTAAGCTTAACTATCCATCACATGCATATTTGCGATATGTGAATATGTTTAAAATTTTCTTCTGAATTCTAATGATGGATAAACTTAATAGTTTAAACTATTTCGTTTAAACTATAGAATTGACTATCAAGTAAAAGTTTAAACTTAGTTTAAACTAAAATAAGTGACGTCAAAATAGTTTAAACTTAGTTTAAACTAAAATGATCTAAATGAAAATATTTTAATTGTAATATTACTATTGTAAGTTAAAACTTATCTGATCAAACTCAAAATAGTTTA